>PVIR01001264.1:91784-130622 GCA_004026965.1 Petromus typicus | reverse complement strand
TTCGCTCTCAGGATCCGTGAGTGTTGAGTTCAGGTGAGTGAGAGGCAGTCTCACCTCTTAAGATGTGTAACAGTTAGTGGCAATTGGCTTTTGAAGACAGTTTCGTTTGGACAAGATGGTCTGATCTGAACTGCCGCTCTGACAGCCTGTTGCAGACACTAGATGTGCTATTTGGAGAGAGTAGACTGGTTTTCTTTTTGACTTGATGTAGAGTTCAGACAGATTGTCGGTCTGCTCTTTGTGTCTGTGGGCTATGTTTCTGTGATTCTCACCACTAGTAGGCTGAAAATAGTTGGGGAAAAATTTGTGTCCACATTCCCTAAACAATATAGTATAACTACTACCTACATAGCATTTAGACTGTATTTGATAAAGTAAGTAATCTAAAGATTTAAAGTACGTGGGAGGGTGTGCACAGTGTATGCAAATACTGTGTCACTTGTGTAAGGGTTTTGAGCTTTGGCAGGTTGTGCCCTCAGTAAGATTTGGTCCTGAAACCAATCTCCTCTGTCTGCTGTCCTGCAGAGTATCCTTTGAAGTTAGAACAAATCACAGCTGCTCTGCACTCATCTGTTGATTTCACCCAGTTCTTGGTGGAATCAGTGTTTGATGTATGTTAAAATAACTCTTGAGATTATCTCACAACTTGTTTTGGGGTTTAGGCAACATAACCTTAAAATCAACAAAGTTGACCTAAGTTGGAGATTATGTAAGAAAGAAAATTATAATGAAATTGCTTGTGGAGATGTGCAGCATCGGGACTACGAGTCCTGTCCTTTTCCCATCATAAAATGAATTAAGGGAATCCTTCAAGCGAGAGACCTGCACTTGCTGTGCTGCTCTTCTCAGCAGCCACTGGGAGGCGCTCTTGTCTACCATTTCTCCAGGGATAGCTATCAAGAGATGGAAAATGTGCTTACTGTAGCTTGGCCCGCGCACATCTAAAATCACTGTGGAACAAGCAGCTGGGTTATGGTACCTTGTACTCGGGGAGGCATTCAGCATTTACTGAATAACTTTCATCGGCTCTGGGCCTGAACCTCTGTCCTTGTAAGTATGACAGAGATACAGTGCCGCTCTTCAGGGTGCCCTTGGCTGAGATGACTCTAGTTATCCATCACCAGGACCAAAATGGGATTTGCACGGGCAGAGTTGGCAGCAGGAGTATCTGACTTCCAACTGTAATCTGACCTGTGGCTTTGGCTGAACAAAGTCTCTGTAGGACTTACTTTCTGGGCAAACACAGAAGAAATGTCATTCATAACAGTTGTTACTTGTAGCACTTAAATCGGACTAAAATCAAAGATCAGTGCTCTACTTTTGCAGGTTTACTTAGAAAGGCTTTTAACTTATGCTGAGATCGACATTTGTCCCACTAACTGGAAAAGAATTGTTTTGGGAGCCATTCTTCTTGCCTCCAAGGTTTGGGACGATCAGGCTGTGTGGAATGTGGACTACTGCCAGATCCTCAAGGACATAACAGTTGAGGACATGTGAGTGTGCAAGGTTTTGGTGAACTTTCCAACCATTTTCCAGTATCTCATTTGCTCCCTTAAAGTGTACATTTTAAATATTTTAGAAGTTACATGCAGATAATGGAAATAGGCATAAAACTAATACTTTATCTAGCTGTACTCTACCAGTTCATATTTTCCACTATTGATTTGTAGGTCTTGATATGTCATTAGTATAATAATCTGCTTGAAAAACCGAAGTAATTTTTCTAGCAGGTTTTTTTTTTTTTTTTTTTTTTTGCCAGATATCTTACAAGCTTACTACCAGAACAACATGGTGCACTGTGTATCTTTATGGGTTTTTACAAGCTGTCTACTAGTGCCACTCTCATTTTAAGGGGCACATGTCTGGCTTTTGGAGTAAAAGTTTGGCCACTATTAAGGTCTTGGGCCTCTGGACTTGCAGGGCCGTCAGCTAGTGCCTAGCACTTGGGTGCGCAGCCAGCTGCAACGGCACTGTGGGAGTGTAGTTCCCTTGCTTTGGCAGAGGCTCCTCACAGGTGGCACAGCAGCCCGGCAGCAAGACACCAGTGAGACATGGGCTTCTGCTTGGTCCCAAGGCCGCTGTGAAGAGTTGGCTGGTGAGTTGGGAGGGCAGCAGGACGAGCAGGAGATGTTCTCCAGTAGACTCTCCAGGTGCCTAGTAGTCGGTGGAAACACCTCTGAGCACTATAGGCAGCTTACGATCACATGACAGTCTGCCTTGGTTACCTTTGCCCATTATTCGACATAAGACAGTCATCCAGAATGACCAACGCTGTACAGCTGAGGCGAGGACATTTAGGACTAAGAAGGGGGCAAGTGGTTGGTTCTAGCAGTTGGCATGGTTTTGGGGGAGGTAGCCACTTTGATTGTAGTGTAACTTGAGTGGTCACAATGCTACTGCTTAGCCATCTTAGCACAGGGTATGGCAATAAGACTCAAACAAGTGGAAGTACTTTTAGAAGTGCCAGGAGCTAAAGTGACTATTGTTGTCGTCATCAGCCTGCAAATTGGTCCCTTGGAAAAAACAAAATTTGTAATCATAAACACTACCCATTGCCGGGATGAGAGCTAAACTTTTCTCTAAATTTACAACTAAGCTGGTGGGGGCTGTGCTTCTAGTTATGAGAGAAGATCCAGGGAAATACGTCCGCTTCCTCAGACGTGACCTCCAGGAGCAGGGGAGACGGGCTGGCTGCAGTGCCAGTTCTTACAAGGCTTTTTGTATGTGAACAGAGCCATGTTCTTACCAGCAGGCTCTTTTGTTTATGATTTTTGGAAATGGGAAAGTATACAGCATAGTACTTAATACATATTTGTCTCATCCCTCTGCTGTTGACTTATTTCGACTGGTCTCCTTTTGAGTCCAAACTGAAAAAGTTTTTTAAAAAATTAGTGTCTATCTTATTTTTCCTAAAACTTTCATGCTGTTTTGTTAGAATATATCTTTTCAAAAGAATAAGTTAAACTGAGCAGCTCCTATTCACCACGTGTGCTCTGTCTGTAAATGGTGTGCTCTTCAGCCATTAATAAAACAACAAAACCCCAGAAGATCCATATTCTGTAGGCAGAACGCTTTTCTTCAGTGATGAAACCTCTCTTAATAGACATGTTAATCCCATGAAGTACTTTATTTCTACACAGTTAAAATGTATTAGTGGAGAAAAAATAAAAGGGATACTGAAGTGCATTCATTCCTGTAGTAAATTAAGTCCTGATTAGCTGATTATCAAAACATTATCTGATTTACATTTCTATAGACATAGTGCCATATGAACAGGAAATTAATTGTAGGAGTAGGTTCAGTTTGGTTTTAATTTCCACAAATGAGAAAAGCACATCTCTGCTCACTCTAGATACTCTCCATTCAGGGCAGCATCAAGCATTTTTTTTTAACTTGGCCTGTGGATAAAATACTGTAAATGTGAAGCCAAAAAACCAAGTTTGTTATAAAATAAGCCTCTCTCATGTTGAAGTATTTATTTGCATAAACTTAACTTTCTACGGAAATTGCTGTGGCAGTGGTGAAATTTGCTCTGATCTTGTGTGACTGACTGCAGGTGCCCTGGCCGGGCACAGGTGATCCGGAGTCAGTAGCCCTGCCCTTCCTGTCCCAAACCCTCCACTCTGCTGCGTGTTCTTGTGGTGAGGCACGTCAGTGCTGAGCACCTTGGGGTTTTCCTTCACATAAACAGTTTGTAAGCCCAGGGCTTCATGTCCTAAAGTGGATTTAGTCTAGCCAAGACAGCTCCCTTTGGTGTCTCTGCCTTCCAAAGTTAAAAGAGAGTATCTTGATTGTCACGATGACAGTCTGTCACCTGCTGATACTAAAGTGAGCAGGATCTTATATCATGCCCTTTGACACAGCCTCATGTGCTGGGGCCGGGGGAAGGGATTTCCTTTCCCACACGGCGCAGTTTATTTATTTATTTATTTGAGATGAATCCTTGTAGCCTCAAGAGTTTTCCCCCTCAGAGATAATAGCGGTGGCTCTCTGTGGATCCATTTGTTGCCGTGGTGATGTGCCCACTTCTTTTGTTGGCGCTTCTCTACTTCAATAAGCCCCTTCCTGTTATCAGCCCGGTGAAAATGTCTGTAAGTTCTTCAGAGCTAATAAACAGCATACATCACTCCTTTCATCTGCTCGCTATAGTGGGGCTTTGGGAGTGAGTGTGGAGTATGAATCGTACAGCTGCACTAATGGAACTCTAAAGAATGAGCCCCCGAGTCACAGTGCCAGCGCATCAGAGGCCACAGCCTTTCCCCTCCACCCAAACTCACTGCTGGGATGCAGGAAGGACTGCAAATAGCTGTACCTCGTTTGAGCATTAGTGTATTATTCCAGCTGAGGAACCTTTGTTTGTTTCAGAACAGAATTTAGAGCCAGCTTAGTGGTTCAGAATCATATATTTGAAGCTAGCCTAATTGACTAAAATTGTCCTATGTTAGTTTTGTTTGTGTTCCTCCTTCCTCAGGAATGAGATGGAAAGGCATTTCTTGGAGCTACTCCAGTTTAATATTAATGTTCCTGCTAGTGTTTATGCCAAATACTACTTCGACCTGCGCTCTCTAGCAGATGACAACAATGTCAACTTTCTGTTTGCTCCTCTCAGCAAAGAGAGAGCACAGAACCTAGAGGTAAGGTTGTGCTTTCCACACTGCCTGGGGTGTCTGTGAGCCACTGAGCCAACATCTGTGACTTAATCCCAGGAACCAGTGGTTTCCTGGAAAGGGGAAGTTTAAATGAACACGTGGGAGAACTTATTAAAAAAGTTTTGCGTTATGTTCCTTTTTTGTATGAATCTTTTTAGTTTATACCTTGTACTCTGAATAACTATTTGATGATAATGATAGTGTAATGACTGTTGTTCTCTAATTTGGTTATGACATTTGTGTTTTTTTCATAAAAGGAGAACTTAACCTATTAACATCTTATTTCCAGGGTTTTTTATGGTGTATAAAAAGATCTACATTTCTGGGCCAGTGATGTAGCTCAGTGGCCCTGTGGCTACCTGGCATTTGCAAGGTCCCTGAGTTTAATTCCCAGTACCAAAAAAACCCACCTGACATTATTAAAAATTAAATACCATCTTTTTTACCATAATTCAGCATATTTTAATAAAAACTAATCTGTTAGTAATTTCTTTTGAACCTCTGCCCTTCTGCATAACCATATTAGATAATTTCTTGAAATTGTGTCCCTAATTATGCCTGTGTGCATTGCCTGCATTTTTTTTTTTTTTTTTTTTTTTTTTTGAGACAAGGTCTCACTTTGTGGTTCAGGCTGGCCCTGAGCTCAGCCTCAAACTCACATCACAGCAATCCTCCTGCCTCTGCCTCCCGAGTGCTGGGATTACAGGCATGATCCATCACGCCGGGCACTGTGGTATGTGGCACTGATTGCTGCTGGGTGTGACTTTCCACACCCAGTATTGTATGTGGTTAACTGGGGATCGAACCCGGGTCCTTCCACTTGCAAGACAGGCATCGGAACCACTGAGCTAAATCCCCGGCCCCTGAATGTTTTTCTGCTATAATCAGTGCCCATCTGAAGGAGCCCCTTGGGATGTCTCAGCCACCTAGACCTGTCCTGCTTTCCACTGTGTGTGCCTTCCTCGCTGACAGGTGCTTAGAGTATTTAATAACTGATGAAGACTGGGCAGTCTGGAGAGCTGAGCCAGTGTAGTTACAGATTGTTCTGCATGGGTGTATATTTGTTATATGTAAGGGACAGTTGCACTGGTAACAGATACTGCACAGAGAGCCTATTACAATACCTTTGAGATCTTTGAGAACTCAGTTTTAAAATAACTGAGTATAGTTCTCTTTCCTGGTAACCCAGTCAGCACCCTTCACGGACATTATGTCAGTGAACTGTCAAGACGCACCATCCCCAGATGCTGGCATTGTGGGCTTCAGCCAAAGCATCTAGAACTGTGAGGTATCTAAAAGAGTATACATGTGTGACACCAGTGGTGGGTTTTTTCCTTTAAAATTGGAATTAAAAATTGTACATCTGTTCTCTGTGACTTTCCTAGGCCATTTCAAGATTGTGTGAAGACAAAGACTTGTGTAGAGCTGCAATACGAAGATCTTTGAGTGCTGACAATTTCATTGGTGTACAGCGCTCTAATGCTATCCTCTCCTAAGAAGGAGAAATGAAGGATAATAGAATCATGAAAACCCTCATCCTTAAAGACTGGAGAAATACCACCTCTCCTGCTAAAAACCAGCAAAGTTTGTATTTCCACTGAAAGGAAAGACCTTGAGTTCAAGAAACTCCTGGACAACGACAGTTGCACTCTACAGAGAGAATGGGACTTTGTCAAAGCAACAACATACCTTCTGTCTTTTTAAAATACAAACATTAAAAAAAAATCACTCCAAAGCAAAAGCTCTCATACCACAAAGAAATACCTGCTTCATTTGTGGGCCAGTAGCTGTGAAATGTGTGAAGTTTTTTAAATTGCTACTGTAAATTTTTAGACTTTAAAGACACTAACAATATAACTGATGTGTTTCCTATTGCCCCTGTGCATATTGCTGCATATGCCTTCAGAATCAGTGGAGTATTACCATTAAAACATGGGGCTCTTTTTTTCTTCTTCCCAATTCTACAGTGCTGGAAATGGAACCCAGGGCCTCGTCATGTGCTGGGTAAGCTCTCTGCCACTGAGCTACAACACCCAGCCAAAAACAAGACAACACTCATGAAGCCACTTAGGAGTAGATGGTAGTATTGCTAGATATTAAAGGTTCTCCCTTTCCCCTGTACCATGGAAGCTGCTAGTCCTTATTGGCAATCAGTTTAAGATATTGCCACTGGCTTGAATCACCAGTGGTATGTTTATAACTGTCCTATTGGGCAGCTTGTACCCACTGGTGGTGGAAGTGATAGTCTTGCATGGGACAATTATGCAAGTACCACCAGAGTGAGTCAAGCCATTTGGCAGCTTCACATACAAATTAGAGCCCTGTGTGAACATGTTAAACCAAAAAGCTGCTGTATAACACTTGTCATTCATAATCTTCACAAGCCTACTTAATTAGCATTTTAGCATCTTTGAGGTCACAAAAAGATCCCACTTACTGACTTTCTACATTGAATGGGTTTACATCTCTTCTGGGCTATTAATGGTGCCTCTCATTTTCTGATCACTTTCTTCTTGTTAAATGTATTAAAAGATACAGTAAATCCCTGACTTACGAACATTAACGTTGCAAACTTTTCACAGGTGACAGTTTAAGACACAGTTTGTGAGCTTACAGATGAATCTGGCTTACGAACAGTTCTCCTGGAACATAATATATTCCTAAGTTGGGGACTTGCTGTATTTCCATAATGCCAACCCACATGGTGGTCTACTGATAAACAGCAGATACAAGATACAAGGTGTCCGAGAGTTTGTGTAGTTTTGAGCTTTACAGTATTACACTGTACTGTGTGCTTGGGCCTTCCATAGGACAACTATGGGAGTATAAAAGCTATAAATTTGTATAAGATGTGACTTGAAAGTTCTAATTTTATAAATTTGTAATATTTGGCTTTTGTTTGTCCCAGTCTCCCAGAAATGCCTGTCTCCAATGCTCTTGGCCAGCCCTGGGGAGTGCTGGTGAGTCAGACTGACTTGGGTGTGACTTGTGGCTCTGAGCTATTAGAGCGGCTGAGTGCTAACTGTAGCACCTAAGCTTCAATGGGTGTGGGTACCAAAACTTCAGCTTGCACTCAGTTTTGAGATACTTTCTTTTTCTGGTACTGGAGACCAAACTCGGACCTTGTTCTTACAAGGAAGGTGCAGTGACACTGAGCTAACTCCCCAGCTCTTGGGTAAACTTTCTATCAACAGAAGTACTGTCTATATCTAAAGTAGTTCTTTCACAGCTGTGCTTTATCTGTTTTGGTCACCTGATTTTTCTTCCCTGTGGGTTTGGGAGATTACGAAGAGCAGTGTTAACTCGTGTGTTCACTGCAAAGGAAATGGGCTGATGGCGGCAAGTGATATACATGTTTCTTTTTTAAATCTACATGTTAAATCTGAATATATGTGCCCTATTTCAAGTTCTGCTATTTGAGAAAACTCGAACACTTAGGAACACTTCACAATTTAAAGAACAGAGAGTAAATAATTTTAGCAGATTTAACAACAGTGTTACCTAAGTGTGTTAAATATTAAAGATTAGTGTTCCCAGTTACACAAAATGTATTTCTTTTAACCTTCTCAAGTGTAATCCTGGGGTTTTTGTTTTGAGATAAGATCTCACTGTATAGCCCAGGCTGGCCTTGAACTAACTATGTAGCCCAGGCTGGCTTCAAACTCAACTGCAGTCCTCCTGCCTCAGCCTCCCATGTGCTGGGATTACAGGCGTGCACCACCACGTCCAGTTAATCCTAGGAATGTTGCCTGGTAACATAGCCCTTCTGTGTCAGAATACTTTCAGAGTAGCAGTGCTTCACATTACACTGACTGCTGCAGGTCCCATCCCATGGTCTTAAGACAGACATAAATGATAATGGTAAAGGACATATTACAATCTACCACCTCAAAAACATTGTTCATGGAGTGTCAAGCTTGGAGATGTGAGTACTGAGTGGTTTTATTTCAAAAAAAAAAAAAATGCTACAACTTAATGTGGTTTTTCTCTCATGTTTATATTAAAAGAAAAATCTAATAAACTCTATTTTAATTAAAACATGGCTAGTGTGTTTATAATCTGTTCACGTAACTTCGGTCTAGAATGTAGACATTTTACATTGGTCATGATGGGTTTTAAAGTATTTTGAAACTGACCTACTGAAAAGGGTTTGGTCCATTCCTCTGCAGTGTTGTAACAAATGTCTCACTGAAGTGCTTTTTCTATCTAAAGATAATTACACCGTCTAGCCACAATACTTGGTGACACAGTACTTTACATGGCATCTTTGAAAGTAAAATTAGGCACAACATAAAAAAGAAAGTCATGACAGGAATAGTGTAGAATTAGAATTTCAAGTTTCAGTTAACGAGGGAAGAAAATAAAGGTACAGGTGGTAGACTCAACTTGCTGTACACAGGGTCACGTAGGCATTACAATGTGACTTTTAAAAATGCTGTTTTCAGTTAGAAATATCCCAGATCACTGTTTGAGTAGCTCAGCTATGCATCTTCAGGAATTCTCATGTTGATAGTATTGCTATGTATTCAGCCATTTTTAATTTTTCAGTACTTATAGTTAAATCTGTAATGACTCTTGCTCTTAATACATTCCTGATTAGGATAAATGACCAGATTTTAATATGGAAAAATTGTGAAATCATTATAAGATGTTTGAGCTCTACGTAAGCCCCTAAACACAAAAGCTGAAATTAGTTTTAAAAATACTTGGGAGCAGGACAGTAGGTGAACCTGTAAACTCAGAATACTACGAAAAGTTGCTGTTCCCCACTTGGCCTTAACTCTAGAAGACAGAAGAGCCATTCTGAAAATGGAGTCAACATCAGGTGATGTAAGTTCTCTAATGCTGCGGGACAGGGAAACCAAGTAGCTAGTGGGGTGGCAGCTGGCAGTCCTATCGGGGTTCCATAACTGGTAAGATTCTAAAATAGAATATCTATCTGCCTGGCTCCACATTCTTTCATTCTGAGGATTTGAGGAAAATTTAACATCTTCATTGGCAAGCAGTGAAGATCTGAAACATTTAAAACCAATGAAACTGCCATTTTTCAGGTCCAGTATACGGTTGCCTACCAGCAACTTCATGTGGTTTAACCCGGTATGGTCCCCCACTCCCTTTAGAAAAAGATCTTACCTTATAGCCCACGCTGGCTTCAAACTCAAGACTCTCCTGCCTTAGATCTGAATGCTGGGGTTACACGCATACACTAGGCTTCCATTTCCTCTCGGGTCCCTCCTAATGTCCAGCAGTTACGAAAATCCTCATTTTATAGCTACTTGGTTTGGTTTCCTACAGCTCTATAGTATTTTCCCTGGCTTAAAGCTTATATTAACAACATAATCATTCTGTTTCAGGAGAGACTGTTTTTGCAAAGCAGCTACCACATGCAAGCCAGATCAGTCACCTTGCCCTTCCGGATGTTCCTCACTAGCCATATGTAGGATGACTTGGAAAAGCACCTCACAGCTGGCAGAGAAATATCTCAGGTGAGTGCTAGTTTTAAAGTAGAAGTATTGTTCCCCCAAAACACAAGCCCAACTCATCTGGTTTACAAGACAATTTTCACTGAACTGTTTTAAGTGGCTTTGGCAAGTAAGAGAACTTAGACATTCTGTAAGATATTTTAGGAATATCAGTTTGTGGTTTGGAATCTCCAGGGTGTAAGGATTGAATCTTGAGTGAGGTGAATGGCTTAGGTGACCTACACCACTGTGAGGGCTAAGCAGTTTGCATGGATTAGAGAAGTTTGGTGATAGTCCCAGAACCCACGTCCTCAGTGAGCTAATGAGTAGTATCTGCTTCAAAGGATAACTGAATTAGTTCTCTAGCATTTTTAAAAGGACTTTATCCTTCCCTTCTCAGTTCTGCAGCCCCAAGATGGCGGCTTCTGAATCTCATCAGTAGGAGGACGGATCCCCGCCAAGGCAGAGGCCCTCATGTGTCCTCACCGCCTCTCCCACCAGTGCTTAGTGTAGGTCACTCTAACCACTTCCAGAGCAGGAACACGAGGTTAGAGGAAACACAGCATTCCTTATGGCAGTGCTGGGGATTGAAGCCAGGGCCTTTGCACTGAGCTGCCGCCCTAGCTCTTTTTATTTTTTGAGATAGCATCTCACTGACTGCTAAACTGTCCAGGCTGTGCTTGAGCTTGTGATCCCCTGCCTCAAGTGCTGGATTACAGGCTTCACCTGGCACACAGGCTCACTAGCTAGCGCCTGCCTCCTGAGCCTCTTTCTCACTTGTTGAGCTCTGCTGTGTTCCTGAAAGCAGCTGTTCCCAGCTTACTGTGCTTAGCAGTGCACTGCCCTCACAGACCTCGGCCTTACATCTTCAGTTCTGCAGGCTGAGAACCAGGTGGCGGCCTGACTTTACATCTGCTAGCTCATCTGGCATGAAATACCTGTTTCTAAATCAACACCCTCTCATCTGATGGGGGTTCTATTTCCAAAGGTCAATTTGTATTCATCACTTCACCCGTTCTCTTCTGCTTTAAAACTGCTTGGTTCTCCCTGAAGTGAGGATAGGACAAATTCAACTTTTAATCCTTCAAGTGTTCCAGTTTTTCTCAAGATGTGGTCCTCAGATCACTTGCCTCTCATCAATTGAAGTTAGAGGCTTTTCTAATGCAATGGATTGGATCCTAAAGCAGGCAAGAAGTAGAGGAAATCTGATGGCGTCTGAAGTAAATACCAGCATGCCAATGTGGACCTCATGGTTACCACAAATGTACTGTGTGTAAGATGTTAACAGGCACACAAGAACTCTAACCTTTGCAACTTAAAATTTTGAAGTAATTTTAGATTTGAAAAAATTATTTGAAGTTTAAAAGTTTAAGTCAAGTTTCTTGGGTTCTAGAACTACTGAAGCTCAATTCCTGAGGCTGAAGCAAAAGTGATTCTTATGAACATTAAACCTTGTCTTTCTGGGCTGGGGAGTTAGCTCAGTGGTTCCTGTGTCTGTCTTGGAAGCACAAGGGCCCGGGTTCAATTCCCTGGTAACCACATACAATACTGGGTGTGGAGACTCCCACCCAGCAGCAATCAGCACCACATACCACAGTGCCGGGCGTGGTGGCTCACGCCTGTAATCCCAGCACTCGGGAGGCAGAGGCAGGAGGACTGCTGTGATGTGAGTTTGAGGCTGAGCTCAGGGCCAGCCTGAACTACAAAGCAAGATCCCATCTCAAAACAAAACAAAACACAACCTTGTCTTTCAATTTCCACTCCATGCCTGAACAGCAGCTGCCTCCCTGCTTTACTTACTTTAATCTGACTTAATCTTTTGCTACGTTCACAGTAGAGCCTTAATTCATGTCCCGCTGTTGGGCAGCTTGAACCACTGGTGGTACATTTATGACTATCCTACTGGGTGGCATGGGACAGCCCCATGTGTAGTGTGAGCTCCCCAAGTGAACGGTCCAATATGCACTACCAGTGGCTCGCGCCAGTGGGAACATGTTACATGTTCTGAAGCCGAGATACACTGTCACTACTCTGCTTGTCCCCTTTTCACAGATGAGAACAGTAAAGTCTAAAGACTCCACTGTTGGCAATCCCAGCCATGAGCAGTGGGGCGGGAGCTGTCAGTCTGCCCCCAGTCTATGCGCAACCATTCTTTCTGCCTCTCAGCTCTGTCTCATTGTGACAAACTGAAGAGCTCTGGAAATAAGTCGCTGAAATCATCCCAGCCCACCTTTCTTCAACTTTCTAAAGTCCCCCTGTTCCTGCTGTTGACTGCCCTTTGCCACCTTTTTCATTGGAGCAAGCAAAGGAGAGATTGCCAACCACAGTCTCGGCATGGCCAGTGCAACTGCCGCCGTCAGCATCCAGTGCAGCCACAGCCCAGCACGCACCCTGACACCAAGCTGCATGTCTTCGTACAGTAACTCGCCTCAGTGGCTGCGCTGCCTCCTCTCTACCTTCAAATTCCTGATTCCCCCACGTTTTCCCACACACTTGCCCAGAGTGTTGCTGGACAACAACCCTGCCTCCCGAGTACCCCGCATTCAAATGAGAGGGAGTCTGGTACGCTGTCGGCGGATATGCAGATCGTGGGTAAATCTCTCTTGGATCAGTGAAATATGTTCTGATGACAGATTCAGCCTTACTGAGCATCTCTTCAGATGAACAGGGAGGTGTCAACTCGGATCAACTTCTGCCCCCTTCTGGGCTCTCTGACTTCAGTGTAGAGCTCAATACCTGGCGGTGGATCCAAACCCCAACCCCAACCCCTACCCCCCAGACAAGACACCCTGAGGCTCGTGCACAGGCAGCCTAACAAAACGGAGCACAGGTGTGTGTGTCTGCACCCTTCATTTCTTCTAGCCAGTGATGAAACGATCATAGGACAGGCAGGAGAATCCTAGGGACATAGTCAAAAAAGTGTGTTTTAATTAGTTCTGCTTCTGGTGATTGGGGTTTGTCTGATTTCACTTATTAAGAACTTGCTGCTTGTATTTAAGTACACCTGAGAAATCTGCTTATGAAGTTAGAATTCACATCTCCTCAGATACTCTTAGAAAGCAGTGTCTCCATAAA
This sequence comes from Petromus typicus, assembly GCA_004026965.1. NCBI lineage: Eukaryota > Metazoa > Chordata > Mammalia > Rodentia > Petromuridae > Petromus > Petromus typicus. Next base: position 117,436 of record PVIR01001264.1, on the reverse strand, counting down.
AACAAGGAGAAAAAACTTATACAGTGCCTTTTAATTTTCTTTACCATTGCTTTAATGCATTTTAAAAGTTATCTACAGTAATTGGGAACAAAGAAACAAAAATAGACATTTCTTTGTTTTTCATAAATAACTAATCTCCATATTTGATAAAAATCTCAAACCATTATTTTACTTCCCCACAAATATAATACATACAAAATTTCTCTGAAATAATAAGGTCGACAAGTATCTTGAGACTAATATAACCACAGATAATTGTGCTACAGACTTCCAGGAACAAAAGAAAATAGAACTTTACAAATGCTCTGGGTTTCATTTAGAGTTATGGATTCAGAATTATAATCATTTGCCAGTAATAATTTATGGATTCGAGTTGATTGTCTACAAATAAAATATTGCTGGCTCTGACTGGCGAGTTGTGGCTGCGAGTGGGCCGCGACTCTGCTGGGTGGGACAGGCACTATGCAGACATGAACCATAAAAAGTACAGAATGCCCTGGACTCCAGCTGTGACTCGGCATGTGCCTCACTTGGCTCAGTAATAGATTCACCTGCACCAAACCCGTATCAAAGGTCACTAAATCTTTCATATATATAATATATATTATGCATATATACACCAGTGAAACATACAATATTATACATACAGTTTGTAGCAACATGAAATAATATTGTTATAAATGATGTACCACAGACACGTTATCTTGGCTGAAAGAAATCCTGTCATTGTCACCACGCTGCTACAGCTTCTGAATTTTGAGTTGGGTTGGTTACTTACATCCTGGCTACTTCTCACCCTTCTTTAATGTCTTGGCAGCTTTTCCTTGCAGAACCATTCTCCTCCATCCAGGCATCTCCCTTCCCCAGGATCACTTGATTGGACTTTGGAGACAAGAAAAGGCCAGCAGAGGCGCAGCCATTCTTAGCTCCCGTACCTCACACCTGCCTAGATTTGTGATGTGCTCTGTCCCGTGAGCCACATTCGGTGTTAGAAAGCAGTTATTCAAAGCTTTGTCCCTCCTCTCCCCCTGGGTCTTTCTGTAGCACACAAAAGTGAAAGAGGCTTCTTAGCAGGGGTAGCAGTTCATTAAAATATACAACTGCGCTTCCTAGCTCTGGGGGTCCCATTCTGTACTGGAGAGTGCAGGTCACAGATGCCGCTATGAAGGTGCCGTGTGAGCCGTGAGGTTTTCTCCCAGCAGCCTGTGTCAAGATTTGTGCGGCCCTGGCCCAGGAGGGGACAGCCTAATGAATACCAACTCTGAAACAGTGCTGTCGGCACATTATTTAAGCTTGCACATGCACACAATTACGCACAACACACAGGCCCTGGCCACTGGCGGCGGTCACATGAAAATCTGACAGAATAACCAATAAGGCACCGAGAAAAATAATGTCCAGACAATTTAGACAACTTCAAGATATGAGGAGGGAAATAATACGCCTTTCAACTTCTTACAGTGTGACCACCTGGCTTGTGGAGGTGCCATCTCGGGAAGGGGGACAGTGCTTCAAACTGAACAGCCACAGGCAGCCTGGACAGGACATCAGGGACAAGAGTAGGCTCCGCGTCCGTCTCAGCTCCGTGAGGCTGTCTAGGAAGGAGCTGGATGCTTCCACAGCCTTCCATTTTACAGGTGTTTTCATGAATCTCACTTGTTTCATAACAAAAATACAGAAGAGAGGAAAGTAAGTACGTGGGTAAAAGTGGGGTGGCCATGAAACAATGCAGCTCCTCCCCCTGGTCGGGTCAAGGTGGCTGATACTAGTAAGACCCAAGGGAAGCAGGTGAGCTGAAAGAAGGAAAGCAGAACTGTGGGGAGAAACGACATGAAAAAGTACCTCTGAAACTGACCCCCAAAGCCGTCCCTAGTTCACCATCCTGTTTCAAAGTAAAGAAAAAGCAGAAAGTGGACCCAGCCTGGTCCGGCCCAAGGACCGAAGGCAGCAGCTCCTGGGCAGACTAAGGGAGGCAGAGGTCAGGAGCCTGGGAGAAGGAGGAGTGGGGCTGGGGCTGGGGCTGGGCTCTGGGAAGATGCTTCTGATACACAGAAGGATAAGATGAGTGCAGAGCTCTGCAGCTCTGGGTGCTAGGTATTGTGGAACCCAGTAGAACTTCAGCTGACCAGAGGATGAGCTATTTTTTAAGAAACATCAACAGCCTCTGAAAGATCTTTTTCTTTTTTCTTTTTTTTTTCTTTTAGGTTTTTTTGAGACAGGGTCTCACTTTGTAGCTCAGGCTGGCCCTGAGCTCAACCTCCAACACACATCACAGCAATCCTCCTGCCTCTGCCTCCCGAGTGCTGGGATTACAGGCGTGAGCCACCACGCCCAGCACTGTGGTATGTGGTACTGGTTGCTGCTGGGCATGAGTCTCTAAGCCCAGTATTGTATGTGGTTACCGGGGATCAAACCTGGGTCCTTGTGCTTGCAAGACAGCCTCTGGAACCACTGAGCTAAATCCCTGGCCCTGTGAAGGGTCTTTGAAAGGCCTTTAAACTAAAGAACTAGGCTTCTCCCCACAGCTAAGTACTTAAATTCCCATTTATTTACTCAACACTCATGCAGTCAAATTTGTGTAGGCTGAAATTATACTTTTCCAAGTTCGATGCAAAGGAAGCTCAAGGGCTAAGGTTCTAGTTGTCTTCCTAGCAATGACTTTGGCCATGTTAGGTCCTTCAGCGCGGTCTCCACCCAGTCCTAGTCTCTGGTGTTTGTCGCAGATGCACTGTCGCCCTCCCTGAGCCTTGGCTTCAGTCTTCATCAGTGAACCTTCAAACAGATTAGGAAGGCAATCAGGACTTTCTGGTGGCAAAGAAACCTATGTGCATGTGTGTGTACTCATCCATGTATAAGCTTTCATACATGCAGGAAGAAATGTTAAACAGGTGAGGAGAAGCAAACAATTTTCTAACAGCAAAGTTAGTGTGTGTGTGTGTGTAAAAGGAACAGAAAAGCAAGGGAGAAAAGAGCTTTCTTCTCACAGCAACCTTACATGGTCCATATCTGAGAGTTTAGGAAGGGATGTTATGGGTTTTGTTTGTTTTCCGATTGCAGAGAGCAGGGTCTTGCCACTCCTGGTACCTCTGGGTCTAAACAAGCAAGTCCAGGGTCAGAAGATTTGCTTTCTCTCATTCCAAGCAGCCAATGTCGCTTCACAGGTAACCAGCACTGCTTCCAAGCAGTCTAAACACTGGGAGTGGGTGTGGTTTCTAATCTGAGCTCTCCAGGGGAGGAGGAATAAGAAAAGCAAAAAGGCTGTTTAACATGATAAAGAAGGTGGGGAGGTGCGGGTAAGTGAAGCATTGGAAATGTACTTTAATTACTGGAAGCATATTCGTTGTAGTTGCTCAGCTTGAAAGGAAGACCCTTTAGTGATGAGCCCTAAGTACTTTAAAAGGCCAGTGGGTTTACTTTGACCAAAATTGTAACACAAGTTCCTTTTAAAAAGAAATAATTAGGAATCACTGAAGCTTATTAAGAACCACCCACTCCCGCTCTCTGGCCCAAAGCTCACCCTCTCACCAGTCTAGAATTGATGCTCAACCAATCACAATCCGTTGGGCTCTCTCACTAGTGAAAACGTTTATGCTGGACACTCTAATGCTACCCGACCTTAGGCGGGACAGGACACTGGCTCTAAATGAGAAAGATTACAAGGAATGCTAACAGAACCCAAAGCTCCTCAAAGTGAAGGATGTGGGCGAAATCCCTAGGGCTCCCTACCTAACCATGACCACATCAGGCTCCACCCCCCCGGGAGTGCTGAGGAGAAATGCTGGAAGCAGCTGCTGGCCTCTAAGCACCTTGGACACCCTAAGCGTGGTGGAAGAAAAAGTACACCCCACACCCTCCCAGTCACGGCAACCCAAACTTTCACTATTCACATTTTTTAAAGACACAGGTAGAAAATACATTTTCCCATTTTAGACCACACAGTTCAAAGAAATCTGAACCAAGTGGAAACTCTACAACACGAACTTTAGGATTGTGAAGCCCCCCAAAACAACTAAATTGTGTTGCCAAAATGCAACAAAGTTAAAAATTAAGAAAAAATAACATATAAATTAAAAAATAGGTTCCTGTAAATAAGGCAGTAAGAAATGCAAAACAACACAAGAGAACTGAGCCCCTCGGAGAAGCAAGACACCTCAGAAACCGCCCGAGCCGCCCCGGAGGAGGGCGCAGCAGCTCCAAGAAGGTAAACGGAAGTGGCCTTCGACAGCAACGTAGGCAGCCCCTCCCCCTCTGTTCCCAGGAAGACTTCCCGCCAAGGCCTCCTATACGTGTGACAGGGACACCTGCTTATGGTAGGCAGCAGCGGGGCCGGGTGGCCCGGTCCTGCCCGTGAGAGCGGCGCTCGCCTCATAGTCCCCCGCCGCCACAGCGCCCCCGCTCTTGTGCGCCCGCCGGGGGCGGCAGCAGCAGCGGCTGGTGAAGCGTCGCCACGACTCCACAGTCTTGCCCGACCAGATCCACACGCCTGACGTGATGCCCACCACGAGGCACATGAAGTACTTGAGCATGAGCACCCAGTACTCCGGCTTGGCGCGTGGCTGGCCAGCGTCACGGCCCGGGCATGAGCAGGTGAGCGCCGCCTCCCAGCTCTCGCGGTAGTGCTGCTCATACAGGTAGCAGATGACCACGATGCTGGCGGGCACCGTGTACAGTAGCGTGAAGATGCCAATGCGGATCATGAGCTTCTCCAACTTGTCTGTCTTGGTGCCACCCTGCTTGATGACACTGCGGATGCGGAAGAGCGACACAAAGCCCGCCAGGAGGAAGAGTGTGCCCACGAGCAGGTAGAGCACCAGTGGGCCCAGGACGAAGCCGCGCAGCGAGTTCAGGTTCTGGTTGCCCACGTAGCAGATGCCAGCCACAGGGTCCCCGTCCACGGAGCTCAGCGCCAGCGCCGTGATGGACTTGATGCTGGGGATGAGCCAGGCGGCCAGGTGGAAGTACTGCGCGTAGCCAGCGATGGCCTCGTTGCCCCACTTCATACCCGCGGCCAGGAACCAGGTGAGCGACAAAATGACCCACCAGATTGAGCTGGCCATGCCGAAGAAGTAGACAAGCAGGAAGACGACAGTGCACAGGGCAGGGCCTGTGGTCTCGTAGTGGATGTGGCTGTGTTCGCGGCTGCAGGCCACGCTGGCATGGCCCACGACCAGGCGCACCAGGAATCCCAGAGACACGCACAGGTAGCAGGCAGACAGGAAGATGATGGGGCGCTCCGGGTAGCGGAAGCGCTCCATGTCAATGAGGAAGGTGGCCACCGTGGTGGCGGTGGAGATGAAGCACAGCACTGACCACAGGCCGATCCAGAAGGTGGCGAACGTGCGCTCGTCCGGACTGAAGGACGGCTGGTAGCAGGGCACAGCGCAGTTGGGCACCTGGCCTGTCCGCACCTTGTTGTAGAGAGGGTGCGACTCTTTCAGGATGGGCACGAAGGGCTCGCGGCACGTGCACATGGCCGGCCCGCCGGCGCTGCACTCACCCCCCGCGGAGGGCGCCCCCGCCGGGCCCGGGAGGGTGGGCTTGGGCGCCAGCGACCTGGGGGGCGCTGTGGTGGCCTCGCTGCGGTTGTAATCCATGCACAGGACCTCAGCGTCGCGGCCCAGCACAGGGAGGCGGTCGCAGCTCATGCGCTCCGGCCAGGCGAAGCCGTATTGGCGCATGAGCGGCGAGCACCCGGCCTTGGCGCGCTCGCACACCGAGCGGCAGGGAGGCAGCGGCTTGTGGTAGTCCGGCAGGCAGATGGGCGTGTACATGGAGCACAGGAAGAAACGCAGGTCCGGCGAACAGTGGATCTCCACCAGCGGCCAAAACTGGTGCACCTCCAGGCCCGCCTCGTCCTGCGTGTCGTGGTTGAACTGGTTGGGCATGTGCGTCAGGTTGTAGCCGATGCCGCGGCACATGGGCACCGTGATTTCCTGGCACACAGGAGCCTTGGACGCGGCTGCCGCCCGACTCACCAGCTGTGCCAGGAGTAGCAGCAGTAGCGAGGGCGGCGCGCACGGGTCGGGCCGCGCCATCGCCCCCGCCTGGCCCCGGCCTCCCGTGTCCCGCAAGAGGCCCACGCAGGCCAAGCAGTGCGGGGCTGCCCCCTCCCGGGCGCCGCGCTTGATGCCGGGGCTGACAACCTGTTGGTTTCTTTTTCTCTTAAAGAAATCCGTCCAGAGACCAACCGCTTCGGGCTGGCGCTGCGGGGCCTCGCCTGATAGGGCCAGGGAGGGACGGTCGGGCTCCGATCCCAAGGGGAGGACTCTTGCAAAAGAGAAGAGACACCACCACCACAACTCTCAGAGGGGCGTCACCGCTGGGACCGGAGAAGCGAGCTCCGATCGCAAGGCTACCCTTTTCCTTTCCTCCCCTCCACGCCTGGACCGAGGGCTCGCTCCTTCACCCTCCCTCTCCCGGCCCGGCCTCGGGATTCCGAGCAATTAGCACACGGGAAAGGGAAGCGGGACGGAAGCTGGGAAAGGGAAGGCTCGGCTCTCACCTCTGGGGATCCCGCCGAGAGGGCCGAAGTCCGCAGCCAGCCTGGCCCCGGTCCCCAGGACTCTCCACTCAGAAACGCAATCCCAGGCGCGCGGGCTTGGGGAAAGTTTAGAGACAGACTGGGTCCCCGCGGCGGCGACACATGCTAGCAGGTGGGGCGGCTCAGAGAGCGGGGTGCTCTCCGAGCTCGGCCAACGCAGGCCGGTCTCTAGCCATCCCCTCCTCCGGGGACCCTCGCATGGTCCGAGCGGAGCAGGGCGAGGGCAGGCCGTGGGGAGTCGGATCGGGCGCCGGTTGAGCGCGCCCCGTAGCACCAGGCGGGGGAAGGCAGTGAGGGTCGGGACGCGATCGATCGCGCCGGCGGGGCCGGGGCTGCACGGTAGCGCCTTCCGCAGCCGCCGCGTCCCGCCGTCGCTCGCCTCCTTCCCTGCAGGGGGCTCCGCGCTCCAACGGACTCCTGGCGCGGTGGCGGCGCTCAGGACTCGCCCGGCTCGGCTCCTCCCCGCGCTCCGCACCCCTGCGCCTACCTTCCGCGGGCACCGAGCGGCGCACGGCGGAGGCGAACTCCGGCCCGGGCCGACTGCCCTCTCGCTCCCGCCGGGGTCACCTGCCTCTAATGCCCGCCGGGAGGCCCCGCCCCGCCCCGCCCCTCGGGCCCCTGGTCGGCTCCAGACCGCCGCGCCACGCTCTCTCTTGGCCCCGCCCACTGCCCCGAGGGCTCGGCCTCTCCCCCGGCGCCCCTGGCTCCGCCCGGAGCGGGCCGCCGGAGAGCGCTGGCCAATCGCGGGCCGGAAAATGACGGAGGCGGGGAGAATGCTAATGACACCTTCTTGGGAACTGGGGCGGGAATTCCGGGCCCGCGGTCCCTCTGAGTTCTCTGAACGCGCTCGCCTGCTGCATGGTGCGAGCTACTAAGCTCCGCTCCACCGCCCCACCGCCCCACCGCCCCACCGCCCCACCGCCCCACCGCGGCTCCTCCCTGCATTCTAGCGTTTTAAAAGGTCAGCGCTTGTGTAAAAGAATTGCAGTGTCACCTGTCTCCCTTCTTCCTGCTTGCACTGAGCAAAGAGCCAATACTTTGCCCCTTCCGTGAGCCCAGTGGTACTAGACCTGAAACTCTTACACTTTCCAGGCAAGTACGCCTCACAGGTAGGAAACGGAGCCTTACCAGACTTCCCCAGGAGAATGAGCTCATATAAGCTGGAGACCTTGCCAGGCTTGATTAACCCCGAGCGTCCTGGCGCCTGGCACACTGGCGCGCGCGGCGAGCCCAGGGCTGGCATCCGGCAGCTTGTACCTCGGCCCCTCCCCCACAGGTATTCCCTGCCCCCCAGGCCCGACCTTCACTGTTGGATCTTGAAATCACATCTTGCTTCTGTGACAAAGTGAGTTTCTGACTTTGGTGGACTCCAGGAATGTTATTCCTTATCGGCGAGTTTTCTAATCCCAGGCAGGTCCGGAGTCGCTCACAGGCAGCCAGCTCAGGGCTCCCTCCGGGCCGGCCCGGGGCTGCCCACTGCTAAACCCGCCTCTGAGTGCCGCAGGGTCTGGGGGCGCCCGGAGCCGCGGGGCAGCAGGGACACGCAGGCCACCCTCCGAGTGCGTCGTGAGGCTGCAGGTTTTAAATGTTCTACAAACGCCTCTTTTGTGTTCTAATTAGGTTGGAGGACAGGTGTTTAGCGTGCTGACCAAGACGGCTGAAGTTGTATCCCTCTGTCCCATCCCTCCTTCCACTACGAGAAAAAGGCTTCGAAATAGGCTGTGTCTGGGATATTTGAAAGACTCACCCACTGGAATTTGTTTTCTGGGTTCCCTGAGTTCGCATTGGGAGGCTCAGTTGTAGAACAGCCTTCTCTGTCCTGCTCACCAGCGCATTATGTGTATTAACCTCAGCCGCACAATTAAAAAGGAATAAATACCAATCACTACACTGACATAAGCATTCATTTGGTGTAAAGGGTACATCCCATCTTCCATTCCCTGAAACTCCACAGGCGATTGTATTGGATTTTTTATTTGGGGGACTGCCTGGCACCTGGCAAATATCACGGTTGGAGGTAGTGGGAGTTGGAAAGCTGGGGAGCACAGGCCGCCGCCAAGGGGAGCCCTCGGGGGAAGGCACCGTGTGCGCCTGCGCAAGCGCGCAGGGCGGCCGGCTGCTTCTGCGTCCTTCTCCCAGAGTATGAGTTACTGGGAATGGACAAATGTTAGCTAATAATAAAAATTATTTGAAGTTGGAGAATGTTAGTCACTCACACTGGAATTTAGCCAGAATACTTATGTTATTTCACTTGGTTCTGACTCAAACTATCAACTGTTTTGTAAACCTCTCTTAACAGCAAAAATCTTAATTTTACTTAGAGATCATTAAGAATAATAAAAGAAAACACTTCAATAAATACTTATTTTGTTTTGTATCGCTTTTATATTATTTTAATCTTTGCTTTTGCAAGGGCGATTTGAAATATATTGTTTAGTATGTCTTAGGCACAATGCTAAATAATTTATGTATTTTATTTCATTTAATCTTTGAAACAATTGGATAAAGAAACCAATAGCAAAATGATTGTTGAAAGTTATTCAGTCTGTGGACATTGTAGAATAAAAATTTTTACATATCATGATGACTAATAATGACTGGTTAATAATAATATGATGTTATTGAAAATTGCTAAGAATAGATTTTAAGAGTTCATCCTGCAAAACAATAATAAAGTAATGTAGAAAGTAGCTTGATTTAGCCATTCTACCATGTATATAATTTTTACTTTTCAATTAAAAAATTACTTAAAAACAAAAATTTCTCCTGAGTCAACAAATTGGAAAAACTAACTTTTAAGAAACATGATGCTTATTTGTTTTGTGGTGTTGGGAGCATTGTACATGCCAGGCAACAGCTTTACTACTTTATATTCTCTGCCCACTTAGCTGCAGTTTTAACGTTTTTAGAACATTCCCAAGCAACCCTATTAACTCACTCATTTCCCCTTCCATGTCCCACCCATACAACCATCCAACAACCATCAAATTTCTGAAATGAAGATACTTTTGCTATACTGAACATATTTCTACAGAAGCAAACTCATGAAACTCAACTTGGACTTCAAGGTATGTTTATTAATTATTGAAAATCTAGAGAATAACATGGATTATTCCATTTAATAAGTGTGTGACATTATATAAGATTTGAAGTATTGATTTTGGATTTCATCATCAAGGCACAGTTACACCTTTAAAATATTACTAGGTCACACCAGGGATATAGCTCAGTGGTTCTGGCGCCTGTCTTGCAAGCACAAGGGCCTGGGTTTGATCCCTGGTAACCACATACAATACTGGGCGTGGAGACTCACCCCAGCAGCAATCAGTACCACACACCACAGTGCCAGGTGTGGTGGCTCACGCCTGTAATCCCAGCACTCGGGAGGCAGAGGCAGGAGGATTGCTGTGATGTGAGTTGGAGGCTGAGCTCAGGGCCAGCCTGAACCATAAAGTGAGACTCTGTCTCAAAAAACCTAAAAAAAAAAAATTACTAGGTCGGTGTTTATACATGAATTATTTTTCAATGCTGTGGTAGTGAACAAGTAGCTTTTATATAGTATCTTACTTATTTTGCAGTCCTGAGGATTGAACCCAGGGTCTTCACACTGAGCTTCGTCCCCAGCACGTATGTATATGTGTGAGATAGGGTCTTGCTAAGTTACCCAGGCTGGGCTTGAACTTGCGACTCTCCTTCTTAGACTCCCAGAGTGCTGAGATTACAGGCATGCACCACCATGTCTACTTTTTACTGTCTTGAAAATTGAGCCTGAAATGGAAAGCTAAAAACGGACATCTTCGATACACATTCGTGGCAGGAATGAATGAATGACAGCTGAGATGAACTTCACAGCTGTGAGTGTCGCATGCAGCCTTGTCCTGTGAAGTGCGCCTCTTATGTGGCCCAGACTCTATTAACTGCAGCAGAGTTAGGTCCAAACTCTGGCTTTACCCTTTCTAGCTGTGCACCTTGAGTTTTCTCAGTTTTCGATATTCTCTTCTGTTCACTACTTTAACAAAACAAAGAAACGTATTATTCGCAGTATGCTTCTCACTCTAGGCAAACACTTGTTTATAGCACACAGGCATTACTTTGCTTAATATAACGCACAGGTGGTCTCACTTGCTCAGGGTCAAGGTGCACACACCTGAGGCCAGCAGCCGGCGTTTGCACACGTGTGGGCACGGGCCAGGGACCCACATGCTGCCTGCCGCCCGCAGGGAGACGGTGTCTCCAGTCTGGTTCCTGCCATGTCCTCAGCATCTCCCCATGCTGTCAACCACATTCAGGTGAGAAACCACGAGGCGGTTAATGTCCATGAGCCGTTTGATCAGATCAATAACGAGAAGCCTTGTTCACACTGTAAATAGGGGAATTTGACTGTGGTCTTTAGTCTTCTCCCCTCCATCAGAGAGATGGAAGAACAGTAAAAGCGGAGCTGTGTTTTTTAGAGTTTTTGTCTATTTGGTTTGGTTGCCCTCAGAACTGTGGAGGCGATTCTAATTTTCATGCAGGCTTGAGAACCAGTGAAAGATGCTTTGGTGTGTCCTCAGAGGAGCCCCACCTACACACGTGGGGGCCTCCCGAGGGCTTCTGAAAGAAAGGGATTCACAGCGGGGAGTGGTGCCACATCCCTGTAAGCCCAGTACTCTGGGAGGCTGATGCAGGAAGATCCAAATTTGAGCTCAGTCTGGACAATTTAGCAACTTAACAAGAATGTCATGAAAGGGGGAAGGCTGAGATTGTAGCTCACTGTGAGTGTCCTGGGTTCAATCTCCAATGTCAAATAGTAGTAATATTAAAAACTAATTGCATCAGTATGGAAAATGAAATATCCCAAGGCAAGGAATGGAGATGTGTGTTCTAGGCTACTTGCTTCTGAGTCTGCTTAGATTGAAGGTAGAATTATGTAAAGGAAGAAAATTGTTGTAAAATGTATTACCAGAGATGATAACCTTAATATTAGCAAGAGAAGAGTATTGAGAGTATCCTAAATGCAATTTACATACTTTGTGCTAAGCATTTTACTATATAATGTCCATTACTTTCAAGAGTCCTGTAAGGTTTATATTCTTAACATCATTCTAGAGATGAAGAAACAGAGGTTCAGAAAAGCTGAGTAACTTGCCCTGGCTCCCAGCCTGAGTTTTCCTTTCTAAGTCAGTATCAATGGTGGGCCTCACAGGCATGTGTGACGCACAGGGTCCCAGTGTCCACCAGGCGAGCAAGATCCCTGCTCCTCAGCACCCCTTCCTGGGGATGAAGGAGAATCTCCAGTTCTGGTCTGGTCCCTTTATCTGGAGAAGAAATGGGGGGAGCTGATAGCTCTGGGTCCATGTAGAGCCCAGCAGTACAAATCCAGGGGCAGCCTGTTCTGTGGGCTTTGCACAGCACCCCTGAGGCGTGCCCCTCACACAGACTAGAGCACCTCCTGGTTCTTGGCGGAGGAAGCTTCCCGTCGCTGAGCGGGTGCTGGGAGCAAGGGTGAAGGCGTGGAGCTGCAAAGCGGGGCCGAGGAGTTCAGGGCCTCAGTGAGGACCTGGGCTTGCAGGAAGACTGAGTATGAGTTGGTGATGTCCCAAGGTTTGCCGTAGGAATAGAAACTACTCTAGGTGTTCAAGCAGAGAAAATTCGAGGGAAGGATTTCTGCTGGAAGGGCTGGAGGGGGAGAAGCCAGGAGGCTGCCCTGGAGTCCCGAGGGGAGAGGCTGCCCTGGAGTCCTGAGTGGGAAGGCCCACCCACCCCTGCAGCAGTGAACCGGAAGTCAGGATGGGGCTTCTGCTGCCACCGCTGCCTTCATGCTGTACATCCTCCCAAATAAGACTGGCTCTTATGTTAATGCTTGCTCTAAGACTTGATAGGCCTTGTTTTCAGGGGATGTCTTGTTTTTTCCAAATACTGTCATAGGGTCTTCTGGAGCATTGATATAATTCTTCAAGCCCCAAGTTCTGGCCTTAATTTCTTGGGACTCCCTGTAGACCTAACTGGGTCCATCTCCCACGTCCAATAGAGCTCTCCTCAAATGAGCCCTTACTGTCTGTAGGTTGCTCCTGGGGCACAATTACAACACTCAACATGCTGAATTGTGAAGATTCATATTAGAGGGCAGGGGATGTTCCTCGGTGACACCACATCTGCCTGGCAAGTGCAAGGTCCTGAGTTTGATCATTGGTACAAAGAAGAAAGAAAAAGATTCATATTAGACACAACCATGTCTATCTGTTTTAAAGTGCACTAGCCACCTCATCCAGCACTGTGGTATGTGGTTCTGATTGCTGGTGGGTGTGAGTCTTCACGCCTAGCATTGTTGCGTATGGTTACCAGGGATCAAACCAGGGCCCCTACACTTGCAAGGCAGGTGCTGGAACCACTGGGCTAAATCCCTGGCTCTGTCTTGTTTTGTTTTTGTACAGGGATTAAACTCATGACCTCATGCATGCCAGACAGGCACTGTGCCACTGGGCCACATCCCCAGGACCTTAGGCATTTACCTCTCGTCCAAAGAACCTGCTTTGGTATACTTAATAATAATTTGTGTCATTTATCAGTTAACTATATGGTAACATTATTATTTTACAATTCAATGCATCCATTGTGTGTTGCAGTGTACATATTAAATGCGTCTGTCCGAGCATACTAACTGGGGTGTTATTTGGGATCAAACTTATACTGAGAGCATCCTGAACACCTTGGTAGGTTAATTTTCTGGTTAGGTCTTATCCTCAGGTCAGTACCGTAGCACAGAGATGGTAACTGGCCTCTCAGTGAAGACACTAAGCCAGGCAGGGTTAGGTGCCCCCCCAACATGACTTCTTGTGACGAGGAGTCTGTATGGTCAGTTTTGTTGGATTGGGTAACAGCTAGGAAATTAGCACAGCACACCTCTGGGTTTGTCTGTGGTGGGCCTCAGACAGAGGGGAGTCCTACCCGGAGTGTGGGCAGCACACTGTGTAGGCTGTGGGCTCAGGTAGCACACTGGGAGGAGGAAGCGGCCAAACATGCTTTTTTTCTCTTGCATTCTCTCTTCTGCTTCCTGGCGGTCTTGAGGTAAGCAGCCTTCTCCTGCTATGCCCTTCCACTGTGTGGTTCTTGCATTTGAACCCCTGGATGTGAGTGAATGAACCCTCTGAAACCGTGAGCAAAGTGACCTTTTCCTCCTTTCACATGCGGGGGTCGGACAGTGCATCTCAGAGACAAGACAGTGGCTAAGACACCATCCTCTGCTTCCGCCTACTGGATAGTGAGTATGACAGGCATGTGCCACTGTGCCCGGCTGTAATGATTCTTATAAAATACAATCAACTGACCAATCAATATAAAAGATGGTAATTTAAGATTTTTAAAAAGAGCATGCCAGCATAAACTACCTTTTGATTTATCTTATAACTCTGTGGTTTTCTATCGCAGATCAGTTTTCCCCCACTAGATTATATGTTCTTGCAATCTCCCAATCCCAGAAGACTGTATTTTCTAAAGATAGCTGATATTTTCCCAAAGATAACTGATAATCATAAACTTCCCACCCCATGCTCTTCTTTGCAGTGTGACTTCTGCATTCTCCCACAGAGGAGGCAGGGAGAAGGTTCAAGATTGCTTCCTCCTGAATCTTGGTGGGCCTGGGATGGTTTTGACCGTGGGAGTATGTTGGAAACTGTGCTGTGGATATGTCACAAGTGGCCACACTGCTCCCCTCTGATTCTCTGGAGCACTGTTTCTTGGAAATGCTTCCCCCTGGAGCCCACAGGAAGTGGCCCGTTGGCAATCCCAGCTGAGCAAGCCTTCCCGTCACTCCTGCTGGTGTCTGACCCCTGGTACAGGAGGTGCAGTCCCCAGCCTCAAGTCACGTCAGTGGCAAGCCTTCCTGGAGACTCCAGAGACAGCAAGGTGCAGCGGCCAGCACCGCAGCGATGCCCCCTCCAGGATCCCGAGCCCCAGCACCAGGGAGCACAATTAAATGGCTGTTGTTTTACACCCCTCGTTTGGAGAGCTTTTCACACAAGGGCAGTAACTGGAATATCCCAAACCTGCCTGCCTGTGAACTCTTAGATGAGCAGGGAGACAACTTTTTTCCTTTTCACCCGACCCAGTTGGTGATCAACTTAGGCACTGAAGCTTGAGAACTTTCATCCCCGTCTCACTTTCATCCTGTTGAATCTCACTGTTGATGATATGCATGTGAAATGTCTAATCTTTTAAAACACAAATCTTCACCATTGATCTTAATATCCTGCTGCAGTGAGTTCCCCAGGTCAATTGTGTGCAATGGGGGGAAGAAGGACCTCCTTTTATCCATTTTAAACATGCTTCCTTTTCATCTCATCTTGTCCTCTTGTTCTTCCCCAAGTAAAGCGATTTCCATTTTGTGGGGACCTAGACATAGAGGACTGAGTGGAGACAATAATCTTCCTTTGAGCTGGTCACCCAGAAGGCCTCAGGTGCACTGGGAAGCGAGCCGTGGGTTTAACTGGTGATTTAAAGGTGAGGAGACACCATGCTAATTAGTCACAGGTGCAGTTCCAAGTGTTTAAAAAGGTCACTTCAATCAGCAAGAGGCAATGGGCACCTTCCCACAGGGCTGGGAGCCTGTGCCCACGGTGGAGGAAAGAAGACCTGGGTTCAGTCTCAGCTTGCGGACCAGTTGGGGCCAGTAGGCAACCTTTGGAGCTTACTTCCTGGCCTAGGAAATGGCAAGGTTCACCCAGAAGGTCCTGCAAAGCCCCTCAGCCCCCAGCATTCTATGAATTCTATCCACTAGTCATTTAGAAGCAACTGTCACAAGAATGCATGGGAAGAAGGCGCTTGGACTCCGAAGAGCGCGCCTTCTGCACTCTGCCTCAGGGCCACAAGGGCAACAACAACAGCAAAAAGCTGTCTTTTTCCAAAACAGAATTCCAAGTAGGCTTGTTACCAAGCACAGATTCCTGCTCCGTCTGGTAAGTGATGTCCAGGAGCCTGAGTCCTCTGCTTCCCTCGGCCGCTCCCTGGTCCCTTGGCTTTTCCTCCATGATGTCACAGCTGCATCGCTGGACACTTGTGCTGGGACAGCTTCATGCCAAGTGATGGGAATGAACAGATGGATGGCAGTTTCTGCTGCATGGGTCTCCTCGTGGACAAAACAAGGACGGTATTCCAGTGAGCAATGCAAAGGGACTGGTCACCTCAGCCTCAAACCACCTGGACTTCCTCCCAGCCTTCTTCCACACAGGGAAGGAAAGCCGCAGCGACCATGTGTTCTGAAGGACACCGGCTCCCTTGGCCTGCTTCTTTCCACTTCGTTTCTGGCCCGTGGAACAGTACTTCTGCAATGTGACTCTTAGCGCTTCTTGGGATGTGATCTAGCCCTTCTGCTCTACATCCTGCTTCCCCTTCTGGATTTGGACTTTCCAGCCTCAAGTGGGGACCACATTTCCCCTAAATGATCTTGGGACTCCATGTGCTCACTATCCGAGAGGGCGTCTAGATTTTGGGGAATAGTCTGCTTGTGATCAGCAGACTGTCCATAGCAACAAGGGGCGTGCCAAGCCTTGATGGAAACTTATTTGCAGGATTAATGGATGAATTCCAGTCCTTAGAATTCATAGAAGATACAGACAGAATTTTAGGTAGCAAGGAGAAAAACATCAATGGATAAAATAATATATTTAGTGCCTAGAAGGGCTTTTAAAAAAAATATCACTCTGAAGAACTCTTCCCTACTTTCCTTAATAATGTGTCTCAGTGACTGGTATGACAGCACAGACGAGAAAACATCATGGCAAAATCTATGACAAATGATATATTTGGTGTATAAATGAGAAAACTGAAGAGCTTTGTAGTATGAATGGTTTGAGTCACTTGGTTAAAATAAATCACAAGGCTGGTTAGGTAGCTCAGTGGCAACACCTGCCCGGAAAGGGCAAGATCCTGAGTTGGATCTGTGGGACCAAAAAAAAAGAAAAGAAAAAAAAAAAATCACGCACAGCATCATCCCCACTGGGGTGAGTCCGGCACTCGAGGGCTTCTTGGCTGTAGCCCAGAAGGGGTACCATGTACCAATCACACTCTGTCCCTCTGCCAAGTTCCCATGCACATCCTAGCTTAGGCGGCTTTGAAGGGCGTTGCTGTCAAACCCTCCCACCCAGATTTGTCTATGCTGCGTCGCTGCTTATTCCCCAAAGACACCGGCAAAGACAGCTTCCGGTTTGATAAGTGGTGTATAGAGACTGGGGCACACGGGGGTGCACCTTGATTTTAGAAAAGTAACTGGTACAGGAACTTTCGTATCCCTCTTTCCTCTTCTACTCTGATCTCCTATTGTGAACACCTTAGTATGTTAGTATGAGTCTGTTATATTGAATGAACCAACACTGAAACATTAGTAGTGCTAAAGTCCATAGTTTCTGTTAGGATTAGTTAATGTTTGTGTTGCATAGTTGTAAGAGTTTTGACAATATGTAATGTCAGATGCCCACCATCACAATCTCATACAGAAGAGTTTGTTTCCCCTAAAACATTTCCTGTGTTCTATCTACCTTCATCATGTCCTTCCTCTAGTCCTTGGTAGTTACTAATCTCTTTCTTTTCCCAGTTTTTCGGTCTTCCTTTTCTAAAATGTTAAATGGAATCATATAGTACATTGTCTTTTCAGAATGATTTCTTTCATTTAAGTATGCATTGAAGATTCCTCCATGTCTTTTTGTGGTTCTTTCTCTCCTTCCATGGGGCTGGGAAATGAAACCAGGGCCGCTGTACCATAATGGCTCATTTATCTTTGCTGAATAATATTCCACGTCTGGATGTACCACAGTTTGTTTAGCTACTCATCTGTTGAAAAACATCTTGGTTGTTTCTGAGTTTTGGCAATTTCGAATCAAGGGCCTATGAACATCCTTGTGTGGACATAGGTCTTCGGCTCAGATGTGTCAACGCAAAGGAGTGTTTCTGCTGGGTCACACACGTGCAGTAAGAGTAGGATTAGGGTTTTTTTTTTTTTTTTTTTTTTTTTTTTGAGACAGGGTCTTGCTTTGTAGTTCAGGCTAGCCCTGAGCTCAGCCTCAAACTCACAGCAATCCTCCTGCCTCTGCCTCCCGAGTGCTGGTATTACAGGCATGAGCCACCATGCCTGGGACTGTGGTATGTGGTACTGGTTGCTGCTGGGTGTGAGTCTCCAGTATGGTATGTGGTTACCGGGGATTGAACCTGGGTCCTTGCACTTGCAAGATGGATGCCGGAACCACTGAGCTAAATCCCTGGCCCTAAGATTCATTTTTAAAGAAACTGCCGTAGTGTCTTCGGGAAGGCTATACCATCATGTATCTCTGTGAGCAGTGAGCAAGAGTGTCTGTTGTTCCATGCGTCCTTACCAGCTTTCAGTCTCCAAAGTCGGCACTTTTGATTTTAGCCATTCTGGTAGGTGTGGGGTGGTATTACTGATGCTCTAGGTTGTGACTTTCTACTGCTAAAGGACCAGGAGTATGTTCACATGCTCCTTTGCCATCTCTGGGTCTTCGGTGAGATGTCTTCAGGTCTTTGCCTACTTTGAAGCTGGGTTGTCTTATTGTTGCACTCTAGGCATTCTTTGTATATTTGGATTTAGGTTCTTTATCATCTACGTATTTCGCAAATACTTTTTCACAGCTGTGACTGGTCTCTTCATTTTGTCAACTGTCTTTTGCAGAGAAAAGGTTTTTAATGAAGTCCTTATCATTGTTTTTATATTATTTCATTCTTTCATAGATTCTGCATTTAGTGTTAGATCTAAAATGATATTTAAAGCTGGGAGTGTTGGTTTATGCCTGTAATCCCAGCACTCAGGAGGCAGAGGCAGGAGGATTGCTGTAAGTTTGAGGCTAGTCTGGGCTACATAGTGAGTTCATGGCCAGCCTGAACTACAAAGTGAGATCCTGACTCAAAAAACTAAAAAATACAATAAATAAAAAATAAATAAAATGATTTAAAACTGGGTGTGGTGGTATATGCCTATAGTTCCAGTACTTAGAAGGCTGAGGCAGGAGGATCACCATGAATTTGAGGCCAGCCTAAGCTACATAGTAAGCTCAATGCCAGCCTGAACTGCATAGTGAGACTCTGTCTCGAAAATAAACCAAGAAAACTACTTAAATTTCTGGGGGAAGCCCTAAAGTAAGCTTCTAAGGATCTGTTAGGCTCCGGGAGCTGCTTGGATGTCCTGAGGGGCCTCCGGCATCTCAAGGCAACTGCTCGTTCTGGTCTAGCCTCAGCCTCCACCCCAGGCACCAAACAGACACCTGACTTTTCCTCACCTGTTCTAGGGCCTGGGACATTGATCCCGTCACCTTCCTCTTCCTGCAAGGCAAGTGGCTTCCTCCAGTTTTAACTTTGTAGAAAGGGAAACATTTAGAGTTAGTTTATGGATATATCATGGCTCCTCAATCCTTGATAATTTATTAAATAAGATTTTTGTAGGCTAGCAATATATTTAAGCTTTCCCAACAAAACTAGTTAACCAATTGTTGTAAAGAATTTGGTCTCTTTAACATAGAAATGGGCGATCCACTCTGTCTTGGTGTTTTTCTTTTCAGTTTTTAATCTGATTAGTGCATGTTTACTGTACAAAATGATTCCTTACATTCCTCCTGGGGAGTTGGTACATGTACATAACACATCTTAATTTTTTTTATCTCCTTTCCTCTTCCCTCCTTTGCTTTTGCTTTTTGCTTCTCTTGTTTATCTTTATTTTGACCTTTATTTATATTTAGAGTTTCTTTTTTCTTTTTTCTTTTTTTTTTTTTTTTTTTTTTTTTTTTTTGAGACAGGGTCTTGCTTTGTGGTTCAGGCTGGCCCTGAGCTCAGCCTCAAACTCACATCACAGCAATCCTCCTGCCTCTGCCTCCCGAGTGCTGGGATTACAGGCGTGAGCCACCACACCTGGCACTGTGGTATGTGGTACTGGTTGCTGCTGGGCATGAGTCTCCATGCCCAGTATGGTATGTGGTTATCAGGGATTGAACCTGGGTCCTTGTACTTGCAAGACAGGTACCAGAACTACTGAGCTAACTCCCCGGCCCCTATATTTGGAGTCTCTTATATGAGAGGAATCATGTGATATTTAAATTTGTGTATCTGATTTCTTTCACTTAGCATTATGGTCTCAATTATGATGCATCCATTTCTGTTGTTCATTTTGTCCATCTTTTTATTTTATTTTATTTATTATTTTATTTTATTTTTTTAAGGTTTTTTGAGACAGGGTCTCGCTTTGTCTGCCTCCCGAGTGCTGGGATTACAGGCGTGAGCCACCACGCCCGGCACTGTGGTATGTGGTATTGGTTGGTGTTGGGCATGTGTCTCCACGCCCAATATTGTATGTGGTTGCCGGGGATTGAACCTGGGTCCTTGCACTTGCAAGATAGGCACCGGAACCGCTGAGCCAAATCTCCGGCCCCAACTCAGCATTGTTTTTAAGACTTCCAGTTCCCTTCCCCCATCACCACCACCTGTACTGGAAATTGAAGCCAGAGCCTGTACACTGAGTTACCTCTCTTGTGTTTTTTTAAATTTTTTATTTTGTAGCAAGGCCTTACTAAGTTGCCCAGGCTGGGGTTAAGTTTGCAAACCTTTTCCCTCAGCTTCCCAGGGTGCTGAGATATCAGTCATGCACCACTGTCCTCAGCTGGCCAGTTGTTCTTTTAAGAACAGTTCTTTGGTTCAACATAAACAGGAAACTTGAAATTGCTAATGAGATTCACAAGGAAGGGTAATACCAAAGCAGAGTTATAACAGTATGTGAATATTTAGATAGCCAAAAATTCCCCAGCTCAGGAGGACTAGTGGGAAGGAGAGAGAGGGAGGGAGGGTCAAAAATGGGAATAGCGAGGGTAGATATGATCACAGCATATTATATTCATGAACAGAAGTGTCATAATGAAACCCATTATTTTGTACGATTTATATGCACTAATTATAATTTTTAAACATTGATATGATATGTCGAGTGAGTTTCAAGGGTAGTATGCTGAGTGGAAAAGAGCCCCAAAGATTACACACGATGTGATTCAGTACTATTCTCTTTGCTTTATATTCTTGACATGATAAAATTATAGGGATGGAGAGTAAATTAGCAGTAGAGATGTGTATGGGGTGGAGAGCTGTGTGTGTGGCTACAGAACGACAGCATAAGGGATCTTAAGGGTGGTAGAGCTTTCAGGTACCTTGTTCATGTGGGTAGATACATTAATACATGTAAGGGATAAATCCACAAGGAGCTAAGACAAATAATTCCAGGTACTCTAGTTTAACCACAGCCCTAGCTCTTTTATAGAAAGTCAGTAATTGTCACCATAACATGTATCTTCCTGACCTGATGCTCCCTTGTGACTTTCTTTGTAATTAGATTGTAGACAACAGTATAGCCCATCTTTTATTAATGTTGTTTTTAATTGACTTAGATCTTCGGGGCTTTAAGTCAGGAATTGCAGGTGTGTCCCACTTAGCCCTGAATCTTCCTTGTCACAAGTACCAAAGAGTACCATTGAGCTCATTTTTACCATCTTTCTCTAATGACCCTTACTTGAATCCGGAGGGAAATATAATTCTAGGGAACCACATTTATGAGAAGAAAATGGGGGAATGAAGAGAGTTCCGGAGGGCCACCCAGAGTTCCTGAAATGCTGATATTGAGAGCCAAGGAGAAAAGGTGTTGTTCAGGTGTATGAGGGCGCTAGGTTGAGCAGGATTCTTTAAAAGAAGAATTGCTATAGGTTGTACCTTGGATATCCCCAAAAGTCCACATGTTAAAAGCTAGCACTCTTGCGGGGTAGGGGCAGACAGGGCTGCCTTAGGTCACTGGAATACAGGCTTGAAAGGATTTGCAGCCTCGGTGCTCTCTTCTTCTTGGCCATGAAGTGAATGCTTTTGCTTTACCATGTGATTCTGCCACATCTTGCTGCAGGCTCAAAGCTATGGGACCGGGGCCGGGGATTTGGCTCAGTGGTTCGATCCCCAGTAACCACATACCATACTGGGCGTGGAGACTCACGCCCAGCAGCAACCAGTACTACATACCACAGTGTGGGGTGTGGTGGCTCACACCTATAATCCCAGCACTCGGGAGGCAGAGGCAGGAGGATTGCTGTGATGTAAGTTTGAGGCTGAGCTCAGGGTCAGCCTGAACTACAAAGCGAGACCCTGTCTCAAAAAAAAAAAAAAAAAAAGCTATAGGACCAATTGATCTTAGACTGGAAATTCTAAAATGAACTTTTTCTCCATATAAGTTAATTTTCTCGGGTGTTTTGTTATAGTAATGTAAAACTGACTAATCAAGAAGGAAACTTGAATATAATAGCAGGCATAAAATGAAGATTTAAGAAGAATACATATATGTCCACTTTTTTATTGCTATAAAACTTCAAGACCAGGTATTCGCTAGAGAAGATTTGGGCTTGGTTAGGGACCTTCAAAGTGAAAGCCCAGAGGCTGAGGACAAGGGCATCCCCCTATCCACATGTCCCTGGGTCTGTGCCCTGCCAAGACAGTGTCGGGGCACAAATCGCTGTAGCAGCAGAAACTCAAACAGGTGCCTTTTCCTCCCAGTGCAGGAGGGTGAGTGACAGGCGCAATAGGAGTGAACGTCAGAGCACTGCCTTGCAGCCCAGCCTGAAACTGTAGGCAAATACAGAACGGCTTTTGGGTTCCTTTCAAATGGCAACATCGTATAGCTCTCTTGTGAAGCCCCTGGTCTATGGGTGAACATCCATCCCACAATAAGGACGAGTCTTGGAGTGAGTAGAACCCATTGTGTGAGGTCTCCTACGTGACTGGCCTAGAGTCGCTCAGCCAGGGTGGTCCCTGACCCAGATGGCTGCCTACACGCAGGGTGCGTGCCCCATTATGCTGACAGTGACTGGGAGAGAGGTCTCGGAGCTGCCTGAGCAGATGCCAAGCCCACCCCCCAGCTTCAAGCTGCTCTCAGGGTCTCTCTCCCATCTGTGATGCCCACATGAGGCCTGGGAGAATCCTAGCTATAGCTCTGAACCTTGTCTGTGCATTGCAATTACCTGGGAAGTTTCGTAAAAAGCTTGATGCCAGAATCCCACGCCTAAAGATTTTGACTTAATTGGTTTCCAGTGCATTGGACTGCAGTGTAGGGATTTATGTTTCACTTTTTATTGAAGCGCATTACACATGTAGGAACGTGCACGTACCCCGAGTATGCCTCTCAGTGGATTTGTACCAACTGAAGATACCGAGTAACCAGCCCTCAGCTTGAGAATCAGAACTTCGCTAATACAGAGCACAGGTCATATATCAATCCCTTCTGCACACACATGTACATGCGCACACACACATGCACACACATGTATTGCCGTGACTTCTAACCACATAGAAAGTGTGGGCATAGACTTTCTTTAACTCTCCACCCTCCAGTGTATAGCCCAGACTGAGAACCACAGTCTCCTGTTTCCAGCAGCCGTGTAGGATGAACTAAGCCACATGCACGGATACAAGCAAAGCAAAATAAAGTGGATGAGAAGAAAGTCACACTACACTCGTGCCTCCCCCAGGCATGTGTGAATCTCACTTCATACAGCAAGGCAACAGGGATGGAAAACATGGCGGTCGTTGTTTTAAAAATGATCTTTCATTTATCAACAACAGTTCTTTTCTCAGCATTCACTGCTCAGTACGAGAAAAGCTGCCTTTGTGGGCAGGTAGTAAGAAAATCCTGCCAGAGCTTTTCCACGTACTAGCCCCCCACAGGAAGTCCTGAGTGCATCATCTCACTAGAATCTCGCAACACCCAATAATAATAGGTTCCCTTATTTTCCCTGTTTTACAGATGAGGAAACCTAGGCATAAAGAGATTAGGTCACTTGCCCAAGGCTGTACCGTGAGCTGTGGCCTGCGTCGGAGCGGCCTGGGCCAGCTCCCCTGTGCTGTTTCACCCTGGGACAGAGGTCAAGGTTTGATTCTTGCAAAGTACAGTGAAAGGATCCACGATGGTTCCACCCAGAGAATCACAGAGCCACTGACGAGTGGTGCGGCAGGCGTTGATCATGTCGTGTCACCTCCTTTCACAGGTTAACAAATGGGTCAAAAAATAAGATCTGGGGAAGAATTTAAACTGAATGAGGAGAAATGCGAGAAAGTCCAAAGAAATCTTGGGAAAAGCCAGGCACAGCCTGTACTTGGGAGCTGGGAGCTGGCCTGATTTTTCTCGGACTCAGATATATGAGTTGGTGGCACACTTTGGTGGCTAGTGTGATTCAGCGTAACACGCCAAGTTCATGTGTGAACATTATTATCTGTATAATTACAGCAGTTTAGAGAGCTCATAATCTAAACCCGACAGAAAAGACAATCACAAAGGTATACAGGCTAGAAGCTGGGTTGTCTGGGGTTTCCCTGGGTTTGCTCAGTTTGTTTGGATTTCACGTTATATGTGATCAACCTCCCAGTGTATTTATTCTGGCGACCGAAGTAGCAGGGTGTGTGAAAGAAATCTCTCCGAGAAGTTTTCAGTGAAAACTTGGGGTTACACGGGTAAATCGTTTTGCTTGAACACTTTTAGAAGGCAAAACCAGTCTCAGGAAACACGAGGCTTATGGTTTTCCCATACTTCTCCCGTAGGAAGTTTTAGAGTTTCCTGGTATTGTTAAAGCTCTTCTCCCCCTTCGGATCTCTCTGCCTTCACTGGTTCCTTTTGAGCCAGAGTATCTGGTCTGTTGCTCTCTTGTTTTTTTTTTTTTCCCAGAGCAATTTTCCCAGTATAAATTGCACCTTCAATTACTTTTCTCTCCCTGGAGCAGTGAGTCAGTCTAAGGAGCTACTGGGTGGGGGCAGCAGAATATGGGGCCAGAGCCGGGACAGTGAGCCAGCGCGGGCTTGTCAACCCCTTTCTCTGTTTACCCTGCGCGCTGGGCCAGCGTGTGACCTCTGTGTGGAAGTCACCAGTAATGGAAGTGGCCATTGCTGCCACAGTCATGTGCTTGGGGTCATCCAGGCTTTAGAAAATGAGCCTGTGCTTGGAGACAAGAAAAAAATGAGTTTGATGCAGGAAGGCTTGAGGTCTGAAGGCTGTGGCGGTTAGCATTGGGGCCCACGTCCTTCCTCTCTGCACCAGCACCCCACCATGTGTCTTTTTAGTTCCTCCTGTGGATTCTTGACACTCTGAATCTGCTCATGACACCTGCTTTGGCCAGTGGGTTTTTCATAGATGAGATACAAGCAGAGGCTTGAAATGTGCTTCTGTGATCAGACTGGTTCTCTTGTTATTTCCATGAGAAGAGGTTGCTGGGCTCCTTTGCTGGTCCAAGGAGTGGAGGAGAGGTACTGGGCAGAGCTGGCCCCCGGGAGCTGCCAGCCCAGCCCAGCCTAGCCCAGGGCAGAGCCACCCGGGAGAGGCATAAGCCAAGGGCAGCAGATCTGCCCGGGCGGCCCCTGGACCTGCTGCTGATAAAGGAGCGCAAAGAGCAAGGGATCATGGTTTTCAGCACAAGATTCTCTGGCTGGTTGCTCCTCGGCAATAAGATGATGTCATAGCTTCTGAGATTATGACGATGATTATATGAGCAGCTAAAAACAAAGGCATTGTGCAGACAGACAGCAGGAAGGGCGTGCCCAGCGGTGAATGGCTCCAAACTTGCACGGGAAAGACCTGAGTTCAAGTTCGCTCAACTCACTCTGTACACTTGGGCAGATGATTTCAGTTACCATCAAAGTTCAAGAGCTTACTTGTGGACTCAAAGTGTGAGAGTGCAGGAAGATGTAGGAAAATTTCCAGGGTCCTAGAGCTTAGAGGAAGGCCTGGGAAAGGAGGGAGAGAGCTCAGAGGGTCTTTGATTTGAGTACAAAATGTTATACTTAACAGGATACCAAAGATGTAACAATGAGTGAAATGTCGGGCCGGGGAGTTAGCTCAGTGGTTCCGGCACCTGTCTTGCAAGCGCAAGGACTCGGGTTCGATCCCCGGTAACCACGTAACAATACTGGGTGTGGAGACTCTCGCCCAGCGGCAACCAGTACCACATACCACAGTGCCGGGCGTGGTGGCTCACGCCTGTAATCCCAGCACTTGGGAGGCAGAGGCAGGAGGATTGCTGTGATGTGAGTTTCAGGCTGAGCTCAAGGCCAGCCTGAACTACAAAGTGAGACC
>PVIR01001264.1:77599-91684 GCA_004026965.1 Petromus typicus | reverse complement strand
CAATGAGTGAAACGTTGATCCTGAGCTGGTATCATTAGACTAGATGGATTTCCCATATATTGTCATTTAGGTCAAATCATAAATTAGGCCCTCTTCCCAAGGGAAAATTACAGCTCAGAGAGAATAAGTGGCCCATCAAACATCACATATAGTTTATAAAGCAGAGACGATAGATTGTACTTCTTGATCCTGAAATCTGTTTTGTTTCTGTTGAACCATGCCAGTTCCTCTGGTTAGCGGTTTGATTTTATTTACAAATAATATTTACACATTGCTCTTGGAGTACATCCAGAAGAGTTAAGTGCTCAAATCTGGGTTTTTGTTCTGTGATGAAGCTATGTGACATGTAAATCACAGGTTCAAGCTCTCAGTTTCTATGACTGTATGAGTGGGATACTCTGTTGGGTAGACACAAGGCATTGTGCAACGTACAGGTGTTTAGTCATGAATGTTTGCTTTGCACAATGGAACACACTGAAAATATTAAATATAATTGCTTATCTCAGACTTTATCAGTGAGACCATGAGTTGGTATTCCGCTGAAAAGAAGACAAATTAGAAATCTTTTGAAATTACCAATTAGCATGTTTTTTTGTTTTAACAATTTTATGTTAACTTGTCCTATAGAAAATATTCACAAGTGCTCAAGATTATTTAGGGTAGGTTTTGTTTGTTTCCAGTAGAATATTGCCCATAATTTAATAACCATCAATGCAGAAGATTTCAGTAAATGATGGTACAGTCTGTGGAGGAAGGGGGCTTGGAGGCTGCTCACTGTTCAGGGGATATTTCCAAGGTCCCTGTTAAGGGAGGATATGGGTAATAAACACGCACGGGAGAAGGCAAATGAAGGAGCTAGGATTCTAGAAAGAGATCGCCACGACTTGATGTACTGGGTCAGAGATAGTGAGTCCTTTCTTGACCTGTGCCAACTCTTACTCTGTATTATATGGAAAGTGTTTAGGCATGTTGTATAGAAGATGTAGAAGGACAAGGAGGTGCCTTTCATATCTAGTACATTCTCAGTGGTGTGTACATGAGCTTGGAAATCGTATCATGACTAGAGAAGGAGGTGAAACCAACATTAGGTTTGGATGAGGGGGAAGTTGGCCTTGAGAGGATCAGTCCAGAAAGGAATTAGAAC
Organism: Petromus typicus; assembly: GCA_004026965.1. Taxonomy (NCBI): domain Eukaryota; kingdom Metazoa; phylum Chordata; class Mammalia; order Rodentia; family Petromuridae; genus Petromus; species Petromus typicus. Next base: position 90,540 of record PVIR01001264.1, on the reverse strand, counting down.
GAAGTGACTGGGAGACCAGGCTGGGCCTGCCTGGCTGAGGACCCCGAGCAGGGGCCGAGTCTGAGAGAAGCCAGACAGGATGGGGGCCAGAAGGACCACACTGGCTGAAGATACCAGGAAAGGTTGGAGATGGGCTCTGTGATAAGAGGAGATTAGTAGGTGAGGCAACAGGAAGACTGTGAGGCTGAGATAGATTGAGAATTTTATGCCAGTGGTTGAATCAGAGGCAATGTGGCCCGGATAGGCCATTCTGCAGTATGGCCTGGCTTCCTTGGGCCCACTGGACTGCTGGTGGTCAGGAGGCTCTGAAAACCCCAAGAGGAGCCCAGGGCCAGGTGGAGAAGCCCAGGCTAACTTGGTGCTGCCAAAGTTGAAAAAGAGAAGCAGACACTAAGCTATTATCCCTCAGCCTACCCTGCCTGGACAAGACTTGGAGATTCCACAACAAATGCTAACCTCCCTCGGCAAGCTGTAATTACCCTGACAATTATTATCTCGGCTTTTACAGGTGTATACTGCTATTGATTGTGCAAGAACACGAGGCTCCAAGACAATCACATTCACTTAGGCCCCAGCTGCCTAGCCTCAGACTGTCGTAGATTGAGAACTGCAGGGCTGGGCTGAGTGTGGTTACCGTGTGTGAGTCTCTGGGTTCAATCCCCAGCAACCCTTCACACCCAAGAGAAACATAAAGCTGGCGAGTGCCACGTCTTCCAACTCTAATCCAGAGCCGAATGTAGTCTGCGGCTGTATCCAGTGAAAAATGTAAACATTTATCTCCTTTGTGAAAGCAACGACTGAGTCAAAGTGAATCCTCAGAATTCTCTCTAGTATTTAACAGAACTTTAGTTCATGTTTTCATTAAAAAGAGTAACTAAAAATAGCAGAGAGCCAGAGAAAGAATTAAGGAGATTTTTTGAGTGTTCTCCTTGAAAAGGGCTCCGTTCGATCGGTCCAGTGGAAGCAGCTCTGGACAAGATCACTGCGTTGCTTCAGCGAGCGGCAGATCCACGGTGTAAGAATGAAGCCCCGGAGGCTGCCCCTGAGCTCTGCAGCCAGGACGTGGCAGGGAGGACGCGTGATGTTTTTTTGTTTCTGAACTGTAGTATCTACAAGCAGGTTATGCTCACAATAGAAAGATTTTTTTTTTTTTTTGAAATAAACATTTAGTACAATCTAGAGGAGGTTAGCTTCTGCACTGCCTGCCTTGGGCACGAGACTAGGGAGAGAGGAGAAATTCGAGTGAGAGAGTCTCGTCCGGAGAGGGATAGAGCAGGTCTTCCTCCGTTCTCAGGACTCCCATTCCTCAAACTAACCTCCAGTAAAGGTCGATGTGGTTAGGAGCGAGGATTTGTTTAGTTGAGCAAGTTACTGACTATCTCTGGGCTTCCGTTTTGTCAGACGTGACACACAGCTAGTGAAACTAGTTAAGCAGTTGTCGTATCACAGCCGGTCCACCGAATCTGCACTTTTCACAACCGTGGACCAGGCACAGATCACAAATATGTGAAAAGTTTCATCTGTGCTAAATGTGCACAGTTTTTTGGGGGTGATTATTCCCTGAACGATTCAGTCTATCAGCTATTTACACATACTTCGCATTACATTAGGTACTGAAGTTGCCTAGCGATAATAGAGAGTCATGGAGGAATGTGTGTGCGAAGCGCACTGTTTTATACGAGGGGCATGAACTTCTTCAGTTCCACATCCTTCCCAGTCCCGGGCGGGGGAGGGACAAATACACTGTGTACACAGTAGCCTCAGTCTAGTGACCTTTCAGTAACTACTGACTGGTACAATAATATTTATGTCTACTTGACATTCTAAATGTCTAACAGGGACCTTATACTTTTTCTTGACGCTTTATTTACTTGCTTATTTGCCCTGCTAGCACCCACGGAGGGGAGCTTTTTAAATTTCTTTTGTTTTTCTCTCCTGCTGACAAAAATAAATCTATTCTTGGTGGGGGAAAAAAAAAATCTAAGAATCTGGCTTAATGTCAGCTCCTGCAAGTAATCATGGTAGACAGTGGTTTCTGTAGATTTTTCTAGAATAGTCCTGTCAAGGGCTAACTAGTAAATATTTTTGCCTTTTGATTATACAATATGTGTCGCAACCATTTGACTTTGCTCTGATGGCAGGAAAACAAGGCTGAAGAAAAAGGTCTTCAGTGCAGTCGTTAATGAAAACTGAGCCTTTTTATTTTTAAATTTTTTTATTTTCTATTTATTTATTTATTTTTAGGTTTTTTGAGACAGGGTCTTGCTTTGTAGTTCAGGCTGGCCCTGAACTCAGCCTCAAACTTACATCATAGCAATCCTCCTGCCTCTGCCTCCCAAGTGCTGGGAGTACAGGTGTGAGCCACCACGCCCGGCACTGTGGTATGTGGTACTGGTTGCTGCTGGGGTGAGTCTCCACGCCCAGTATGGTATGTGGTTACCAGGGATCGAACCCGGGTCCTTGCGCTTGCAAGACAGGTGCTGGAACCACTGAGCTAACTCCCCGGCCCAAACTGAGCCTTTTTAAAGGGAGGATTGTTGTCACAGTATAGAGATGACTGTTGTGGGGGCCTGCATGGGGAAGAGATGGGGCTCCCCTCTGAATCCAAGGAGGAGTATTGGTTTATAACCAAGACACAGAGTAAAGGTTTGTGGGTGAGAAAGCATCAGGAAAGGGCAGTCCTGCTAGAAGGCACTCATTGAATTCCTTCAGAAGGTGGGCCAAAGTGGGGATTTGCACTAACCCAATTGAGTAGGATTCTTGCTCAACTTCGTTCTCCAGAGACAGAGAAAGAAGTCCAAGGTCAGCCCAGCGGAGCAAAGGCCTCAGAGAAATGGCTTCGGTTTGGTCAGAGGAGTCCTTGTTGGCAGCCAGGCAGGACACCTACATGGTGTGTGGGGCTTCTGGTGACACTGGAAGCCATAGGATCCAGCCCAAGTTGGCACCAACCCCTTCTCTGGCGCACACTGCCCAGGAGGATGAGGTGTGAGCCACGTGTGTCATTTTACATTTTCTTATTGTTACACTAAAATTGTAGTAGTGTCCACCTATGATCCTATTATTCAAAAGATCAAAGGAGGAGTGTCATAAATTAGAGAATGGCTAGAGCAATTTGGTAAATAAACAGGGCTGTCAGTGGCCCAGCAGCACGGCCCTCGACAGTGTGCACGAGGCCTGGGATTTAATCCCTAACACTGCAAGGAAAGATTTTGTATAGGTGAGATCAATTTCAATAAATTCTACTTAACTCTGTATCCAAGATATAACTCAATATCTCAAAATATACTCAAAATAAATTATTGATGTATTTTACATACATATCCTCTGTGTATTTTATATATGCAGCACATTTCAATGCAGCCACAATTTGAGCGCTCAAGGGCTACCCACTGGATAGTTTAGCTGTAGAATCTGAATTGTCTTTGTACATACAAAACCATATTTTTAAAAAAGAAAGAAGTATAATCTGAATTTTTTCATTATATACTCCTGTTCCATTTGGATGGGAAACTGAAAATAAGGCTAAATCAAGAGGGTGGACTGAAGAGACAGAAGCAGCCATTGCAGAGAGGCTGGCGTGGCCCCTCTCCCCATACGACCCTCACGACACCTTCCCTGACCTGTGGTCACAGCATTTGTGTGTGTGGCCAGACGGCTGTTCCCTTAGTCACCCTCCTCTGCCTCCCCGGACTTGGGCCCGGGCTCGGGCTCGGGCTCGGGCTCGGGCTCGGGCTTGGGTAGTCTAGGGCTAGAAGCCCTGCCGACTTCTTAGGTCATGGTGAGTTTGTCATTTTGAAGCAAAACAAGAGTAAGTGGCTGTGTAGGTCCCGTGGCACAATGATCCAAAGGTGGCCACATGCCCGAGGCTCAGGCCTTGGAGTACATCCGGGCTAGCCGGGGTCCCCACCTCCTCCGCTCTTGCTCTTCCTGTAGCTGCTGGCACTTGAGGTCAAGGAACAAAAACGAGTCATCTTGATAAAACAGGAGCTCACAGACCAGGCAAAAGTATGATTCCCAGAGACACCATGCCCGGGAGGGCCAGGCTGCAAGGTAGCACTGCCGACTTTCTCCTCTTTCTCTGAGTTCTGCCGAGAACTCACATTTTCTGCCTTTCCAACAGTTGGAAATCTAGCCAGAGGCAGGGACAGGGGAAAGTGTCCTTCCTGTAAACAAAGGGAAGGTGTCCGTGAGGGAGACTAAGAATTTTGAGGCTTGTATTGGAATCGTCAGCAGGAAATCCTAACACACTGAAAATAATGATAATGATATCATAATGATCCAGCCTTCAGTCACTTGGGCAGTTCAGCCTTCTGCTGTCTCTACCTCTCTACTCTCCAAAGGGAAGTCAACAAGGAGGACGGTGCTTCATTTCCTGTCCACCCAGGCCCTTGGAGAGCCAGTGAGTGCGTGCTCAGGGCAGAATGACAGAGGAGTGCTGAGGCTGGTAACTCGCCCGCCAAGGCTGCTTTGACATTTCCCACCCTCTGCTTCCACCTTCACCCTAATTCCTCCTACCCTAAGCTCATGATGTGGTCAACATTGGAACTCTGGGCTTGGAGTCCACAGCCTCTGGCTTATAGAGGGAGAAGGAATAGGCCCTCCAAACAGGAATTGGCCTCTGTATGAAGCTAACAGAGCACTGCAGCTCTAGAGGAGCCCCTCATTCATTCTTCTTATTTATTTATTTTTTTGGAGACAAGATCTCACTTTGTGGTTCAGGCTGGCCCTGAGCTCACTATGTAACCCAGGCGAACCTCAAACTCACAGCAATCCTCCTGCCTCTGCCTTTTGAGTGCTGGGGTTACAGGCATAAACCACCATGCCTGACATTGTAGTATATGGTGCTGATTGCTGATAGGCTGAGTCACCACACCTGGCACTGTTGTATGTGATCACCAAGGATCAAACTAGGGACCTGGTGCTTGCCAGGCAGATGCCGGAACCACTGAGCTACATCCCCAGCCCTGACTCATTCTTTTCTAGCCATGTCTGCACAGCTAGTACGAGCAGCATCTCTTACATGCTGCACTGAGGGTCAGAGAAGATGTCTAAGAAGCACCCATGTACTCCTTGTGCATCTGCCTGAAGATGTCGCCTCCTGCCCCGCTCCTGCACATTGTTCTCCTCACCCAGATGAACAGCAGATGACACAGACACGGGACTGGTGCTGAGGAGAGCCCAGGCTGGGGTGGTCTTGTCAGCTCCTCAGCATCTGCTAGTCTAAAATGCTCTCAGCTGCCTGATGCTGGCTTGTCATTGTCCCTGAACTCTCTTTGCTGTCACCTCATTCTGGCCATGTATCATGAGGCCCTGAGTAACCGCAGAAATGAAAAAAAACAAAACAAAACAGCCTACTTTAGTCCAGCACTTTGCTTTTAGATATTTACTTCAGAGTGGGAGCAACCGTATCACCTCAGAAACACTCAGAAATCAAAGACAGCTTGGGGCTCGTGAGCAGGCGATACACGAATGAGAGGCCCGCACAGGGGAGTATTACTCAGCCACAGAAAGGAACACATCCTGGTGCATCTGGAAACGTGCCTGCACTGAGACAGGAGGCCAAGAGCGGAAACCCAACTCATGTGTGTACTGTGGGCTCAGTGATGTCAGTTCTAGAACAAGCAAAACTAGAATCAGACCAGTGTTTGCAGAGATCAGGAAAATATAAGAGGAGGGGATCAGTTGTAAGGAGCACAGGGGACTTCTCAGTGTTGTACATTTAGAAATTTTTTCGTGTCTCGACTATGCACTGAGGATCTGTCTGTAAGTTCTATCCAGTTCAATAGATGAGTCATTAGTTATTACATCCTCACCTCTGAGTTATTTGTTCTTCCAGTTTCACACAATAGCTTTTTAGAAATTCTCTCCTCCCTTTTTATGATATTGGGGATTAAACATTGAACTTGAGGGCTGCCCACTGAGCTACATTTCTAGCAGTTTTAATGGGTTTTTTTTTGAGATAGGGTCTTGCTTTTGTAGTTCAGGCTGGTCCCCGAGCTCACTATGTAGCCTAGGCAAACCTTGAACTCACAGCAATCTTGCCTCTCCACCGCACCCAACACTGTGGTTGTGGTACTGATTGCTTATGGGTGTTATTCACCATGCCTAGCATTGTGGTTTGTGGTTACTGGGGATCAAACTATGGACTTTGTGCCTCCAAGGCAGGTGCTGGAACCACTGAGCTAAATCCCCAGCCCACTTTTAACATTTTTTTTTTTTTTTTTGTGGTTCAGGCTGGCCCTGAGCACAGCCTTGAACTCACAGCAATCCTCCTATCTCTGCCTACCCCCTGCTGGGGTTATAGGTGTTGTGTTATGTGGTATATGGTTCTGATTGCTGGTGGACGTGAGTCTCCACCCCATCATCATTGTATGTGGTTACTGAGGATCAAACCTGGGCCCTTGCACTTGCAAGGCAGGCACTGGAACCAATGAGCTCAATCCCTGGCCCACTTTTAACATTTTTTAAGACAAAGTCTCACTAAATTGCCCAGGCTAGGGTTGAACTTGCTATTATTCTCCTGTGTCAGCCTCCCAGAGTGCTGAGATTCTAGGCATGCCACACCATGGCTGGCTCTAGCCCTTTTATTGCATTTTTATTTTGATACAAGTTCTCATTGAGTTACTAAGAGGATTTGTAACCCTCTAGCCTCAGCCTCCAAGGAGCTGGGGATTCTGGTGTGTGCCCCTGTGCTTGACACCCTTTGGAGCAAGACTGAGTACACTTCCCCCCCCCCCCAGAGCTCGCTGCGCGCTGGGCTGTCAGCTGCCCTAGGACAACGCATGGATCATGCTGTTCTGTGGGCAATGAGATTTGAAGGAACCATGTCCATGTCTCAACCATTTCCTGTCCTTTTGCTGAATGTTAACAGTTTACCATCGGGCAAGGGTTCACAGATGCCCCTGCTGGGTAAGTCCATGTTCTGGAAAGGTCACCGGTTCCGAAGCAGCATGGCTCTGAGGAGCTGTAGGTCCTGGCTCAGGGTCCTCTCAGGGGACACCAATCTGCAGCTGTGCCAGACACGCCCTGTCCTGGGCGGAGACCTGAGGTAGGGCAGTGTGGGTCCTCAAGCTGGTCAGTAGTTTCCGAAGGAGGACCACTTTTGAAAGTCTACGCAGCCAGTGAAGTTCCTGTGACAGTGGTTCTGAGGACTGAAGCATGGCCTTTGCATTAAACTGTATCCTAGGCTGTTTTTTAAAAATTTCTTTTCTTTTCTTTTTTGGATTGTTTAAGAATTTATTCACTATTTTTTAAAAATTTCTTATTTTGAGACAGAGTCTTGCTAAGTCATTCATTGCTCAGGCTGGGCCCAAATTTGCAATCCTTCTGCCTGAGCCTCCCAGAATGCTTGGATTACACATTTGTGCTATCACATCTGGCTGCATATACTGCTTTTGATACTTATCAGATACAAAAATATCCTGAAAAGAAAAGCTATTAATATTGTATAATACCTATGAATGGACTTATATTTTATTAACAAAAATATCTACATGCATTAAAATACCAGTAAGCCATTCACACAACCACCACTTTCTGTGCAGCAGGTATTTTGCTGTGCGTGCTCCATGTGTTATCTGTGACTTGCTCCACAGCCCTGCAGAGTGAGTATACTGGTGTTACAGTAGATGCTATGCACAGATGGGGAAACCCTCCAGCCTCAGCCTCAGGGCCCCGCTCAGGCTCACACTGATGGGCAATGGGGCCCAAGAACTCGAAGCCTGACAGGCAGGAAGGATTTGGTGCCACTGAATGGAGCTTCTTCTGTTTGCTTCCTCTGTGGGACAGTGTTGGCCATGTCTCAGAATTCCTCAGTCCTGGCTTCCCTCGGTGGCCTGACACTCAGCCCATGGAGAGGGTGATGGGCTCCGTGGGAAGTTACGCGCTCAGCCTGGAGTTGAGTGTCAGCCATTGGCCAGTGCCAGTCCCTGCCCTCCAGCCCGGTGTGTAAGCACCTCTCCAGCCCTGAGCTCCTGGCACTGGCTTTACTCCCGCCAGAGGGCTCCTCCGCTGTGGCCAGAGGCCAGAGGGTTAACAGTCCAGAAGCTGTTTGCAGACCATTAGAAGCAGTAATCACCTTGCCTAGTAACCTGATCTACCTCAAAAGCAGGGTCTTGATTTGAGCAAACAGTTTAAGTGGTCTCTGTGTACCGCCTGGGGGTGGAGCAGCCGCCTGGCTTCACTCGGTTACTTTGAGGCAGTTAGAATTCACTTGGTGACCAAGCCAGGCATGGGTGGATCCTTCTGGTGGCTTCTCCCCCTGGAATCCACCAGGGCTCCGTGTGGGTAGCAGTTTGGGACAAGGCTCACAGTGCTGCTCTGCTGGCTCAGCCAGGGGAGAGTAGTGTCCTGCTGCTGTCTACTCAGCAGGCCTGTCTGCTGGGCCGTCAGTGTGCTCAGGGGCACTGTGCCAAAGGTCCCTCAGGTTTGTACAACCCAGCCTCTGAAGACCCTTCTGCGGTCGTGTGCAGTGCTGGTCCCCGCTGCACACAGTGCTGTGAAGAGTGTAATTCAGCTTAACAGGCAGGAATCCTTTGAAAACTCCAGAGCAAAGGAATGCACACTAGTCGCACTGCCCTTGGTAACCATAATGGAAACCCCACAGGTTTTTCCCTCCCAGGTAGGGAAGGCCTTTTGTTTTCTCCTTTCTCAGGTAAACCTGAGTATATCTACTCTACGGAAGGAAGGCAGGACTTAAACTGTAACTGTCCGCAGAGCACGCATGGAGGGAGCTTGCTGGGAGTGATCTGGAAGGACAGGAAAGCCTGTTTTTCTTTTCACTGGGAATCTTTCTCCTTGAAAGGCTCCCAGAGGCTTCTGATTTGCACGGAAGTCTTTCTGCAGTGAAGATTTGTGGGCTGACTTCCTTCTTGGCCCACAGAAAGGATCCATTGAATCATGCGAGACTGCTGGCCAATCCGGGAACCACCACCCTTATAAGGGTGTTTACATTTAAGGTCTCGGGCCACAGAATGATGATCTGCTCCGTGATGACAGATGGCGTGGATGATGGTGGTCTCCTGAGATTGTATCGCTCAGCGACGTCATGGCTGTTGTAGCTTGTATTTGTGTACTCTATGATTTCACATAGTGACCGAGTTGCCCAACTATGCGTTTCTTAGACCATATCTCTATCATTAGAGATGCATGATTTATAATGAAAATGTAAACAAATGAGGCACTGAGCACCTAACTTGCATTAGCTACATGTCAAGTGCTCAACAGAACTTGTGACAACTGGTACCATGCTGGACAGAGCAGCTGTTGAATATTTCTATCATTCCAGAATGTCCTAAGTTATTCTATAATAATGTTAGTGTTGGGCTAAGGGAAAACTTTTAGCAGAGGCTGACAGTTGAGTCGCACTATAACTTCGAGGGCCCCGCGTAAGGCTAGTGAGGACATAGTCACAATAAATCTGTACGTGTGATACAGATTGTGTCACTGAAGTAACAACTTCATGACACTTTATAATATCATTTCTTAACTATGCCACTTGGTTCAGCGTTACTCCAACAAGCCCAGAGGCTCTGGTGTTGTGCAAGACACAATTTCTACTCCAGTGGAGTTCATAACCTCTACTTTGAGGCAGGAAATAAATAAGAATAAGCTGTGATAAGCTGAAAAATGGATATTTGCCAAGGGGCAATAAATTATTTGGAAAGGAGAATCAAGGAACAGTCTCGAAGACTGTGTGTGTGTGTGTGTGTGTGTGTGTGTATATATATATATATACACCTTATATATGTATACATATATAAGGAATTTTTGAGGACCATAAGTTTGTAAATAGACAAAAAGGTAGGAAAGTAAAATAGAACTACAACAATTAGTTGAAAGATGAGAGGGCACTTGCTCTCAGGATAATATGAAGTGGGAGAAGAGAGAAGGGCAAGACTATCACATTTGCAAAGTATTTTAGTCTGTTTTGTGTTTGTCTAGCTGAACGTCACACACTGGGTACTTCACGAGGAAAAGAAGTTTCCTGTAGTTGATGTGGATGATGAGCTGAGTGTCAGGTGTCAGCAGCTGGCAAGAGCCTTGCGTGTCAGTGACACTGTGGTGGCATTGGGGTGGGAGGCAGTACGCCTGCTTGTGTGTAGGAGTCCGGACCTGCAGCCGCAAGCTCTTCTGTAATCAGCAAGCGTTATCAGGCCTGTAACACGGTTCTGTGGGAAGTTTCCAGCACATGCTTTTTGGGGGATACATTCAAACCATGGCGAGCCTGTGGAACGTTTGGTCGAAATTATTCAGAATTTCTGGATGGTGGCAAGTTAGCAAGAACTATAGCACGGGCCTGGGTTGCAGGCTCGCCAAGCCAGCCATCCCGCGGAGAACCACATCACCAAGGGCTTTCGCTCTGCTTCGGAGCTCGGACTGTGTCCTGAAGGCAGTGGTGCTTCAGAGGCTTTCAGAGGCCAGACTGTGTTGGGGGTGAGACCAAAGAGAGGCTGGCAAAGTAGCCATTGGCATGGTCTGGAGAGAGGGGCTGAGGGGAGGAGCCAGGCAGGGATGGGGGGAGCTGGCCCTGAAATCTGCAAAGCTAGGTCGGCCGGAACTTGAAAGCGGAGTGGTGAAGAAATGAGTATGGGTAGCTCTTGGCACTGTCGTCTTGGCCTGTTCTGGAGTTCTTGGTTCCCAGTACCTCATCCCAAGCAGAGGCTGAGGCTGGAGGGCAAGCAGGTCAGCTGTGCACCTACCACCTGCCAGGGACCTCATACTGTTTTCCACAGAGCCAGTGATGTTCACCAACTCGAATCCAGAGGAGCCAATAAAACCCTCTCTTCGCTCCAGGCCTAGAAATACAGTGTGTGGAGGAAGCTAAATCATCCCTGGCTTACTAACAACTGTCTTCAGATTTGCATTTCCTGGCTTGAGTACTTGTGACATTCCATGGGCGTTATCAGAGTTTCTCTTTTCATTTCCTGGCTGGATCAGGATGTTCTGGGGGTGATGGTCATGGAGCCAGTGAGAGAGATAAGGGAGTCCACGCAGGCAGGGCCCAGGACAATCCCCCTCACCAGGAAGGATACAGAAGAGAAACCAGTCCCACCAAGGGCACTGGTAGAGGCAGACAGGGAAGGCAACCTGCCTGAGTTCAGTGCCAGGCTCCTCGCTCTCCCAGCGAGCTCTCCCACCAAGCTGCAGGTGCACAGTGGCCAGTGAAGGTGCACAGTCACATGAGGCTTCCTGTCTTCGGTCTTCGACCACGTCCCACCCGAGGATGGTACCAGCTGCTGCCGAGTGTGGATGACAGCTCCACAGTAAATCCCTGGGGCAACCTCAACTTTGCATCTTTTCAACATCTGTGGATGGGAAAAACAAAAAGAGAAGGGACAATAGTATGACAGTCTTGGATAATTTCTGTTGGCTTTGATTGTTTTCAAACCTTGCATTAGCTTATTTGTAAAGATAAAAATTTAAAAAGTGAGCACTCTAGCTGAGTATGTAATCCCAGCACTTGAGAGGCCAAGGCAGGATGATCACAAATTCTAAGCCACCCTGGGCTGCTTAGTAAATCTGGAGACCAGCCTCAACCATCTAGTGAGATCTCGGCTCAAAAGAAAAAACAAAGCTAAAGTGGGGGCAATCTGGTTTGAGGGGAGCACAGTCAAGGCTTTTGAAGGGAAATAAAAGCACAATTCACAGAATGAAGGAGGTAGGGACTGGCTTTAGACCAGGCTGTTCTAAAAACATCTTGACAGCAATACTGGAATATTGCTGTTTGTCAAGTCAGACTGGGTGACACTGAGCGCTCTAGGGCGGGATGGCGGCAGGTGGGAGGATGGGGTGACTGGGAGCCTGGGCAGCCACAGACCCACCAACTTCAGGCCGCTCCTCCGCTCCATGGAACAGTCCTCATCCTAACAAATGGGGTGCCACCGCCAACACACAGGCCTCCCAACGCTGTGCCAGGGGAGCGCTGACCACACAGGCTGGGTCCTCAGGCCGGTTTCGCTGGACTGGGATGTTACTTTGGCTCTCAGGGAAAGTGCTCCGAGCTGAGCCAAGAAAGTTTCCTGAGAGAAAAACATTCACAACCCGGGGCCACAAAGGCCTGGGCCCCCAGGGGTACCTTCTGGGCCGCAAAAAAGGGCTAGGCTGATGAGAGGCACTTGAAACACACAACTGTGACTCCAAAACACACCCTTCTGTCGCATTCTTACAGAAAAACACCCTGTGTAATTACTTACAACCTTTAGAGAATAAAATCCAATTTACCTGTCTAAGAGAAAGACTGAGTCCCCCCACTAGGGTCTGCTGGGCAAGATGGCTGGTAGGTCCCCTCCCTCCACAACCCCTCCCTTCCTCCTTCCATCCTCTTTATTGGTAAAGACTGAAAAAAAAAAAAAAAAACTTGGAAAAATCTCCTAAAGACACACAGCGTTCCAAGCACAATCAGCCCACTAATTACTGTTAAGCTTGAGCCCTTTTTGTGTTCTAAGGGGGACCTCAGAGTGGAGCAACACTTGGGTCTTTTCATGAGTTCGGGTGAACTCCTGAATAGCAGAGTTTTTTTTTTTTTCTTCGCCCTTTCAACATTTGCTTGCTTTTCTTTTCCTTCATCTTCTCCTTTTTTCTTGTTCGTTCTTTCCTTTCTTTTTTGTTTTATTTTTGTGCTCCCCCATCTTTCTTTTCTCTTTCTGCTTTTCTGATAGCATTTTTCTCCTGGCGTTGTGTTTTAAGTCCCTAAATGAAACTTGACTAGCCCACGGCCGGGTGGAGAAGCACAAAGGCCTCCCATTCCACTGGCTACAGTAACGCCATTGTGTGTCCTAACAATGCACTAATTGGCGGTGACAATGGCGGAGTTGGGGAGGAAGAAGGGGGCCGCTCTTTTCCAATCAGGGAGCCATGGAAATAAAAGGAGAGGAGGAGGGGGAGGGGGAAGGGGAGGGAAAGGGGGGAGGGGAGGGGGAGGAGGAGGAGGATAAGAGGCC
>PVIR01001264.1:0-77499 GCA_004026965.1 Petromus typicus | reverse complement strand
TTTGGGGGAAAAAATTCAGTCTTTGGTGTAGTTGGCTTCAGACCCTGAGTGGCGGGGCGAGGAGGGAGTGATGCTTCCTCTGGGACAAGGTTGGGGAGGGGACTGGAGGGAGCCCTCGGTCACATCCAAGGCCCTGGTTTCTTCCAGCAGCCTGGAGATGCTGCAAGACGCTGCTGGGAAAATGCTTGGAGGAGAACTCCACAGAGTAGTGAAAAGCTGGGGTGCTGAGCTGCTCTGCGGGGAAGTGCCCAGGCAGCCACCTTTCCGCCTGAGGCAGGGAAGGCAGCAAGAGGAGTTCAGCCTTCGCTTGAGTGGATGCTGAGACTCCGGGGACCAAACAGGATGGCTACCTGTGAGATGCTCCTGAGGAGGACCTGGGCGCAATGGTGGACAGTAGCCCAGGGTTACTTGGCGATCGCAGGTCATGTTGCAGAAACCCAGAAAGGTCGGCAGGTTGCAGCTTCCATCCCTTCTTTACACACAGTGACTCACCTTTCCAGACCAACCGGGAACACACCCCGGAAGCTCTTCCTCCGGAAGCTCTTCTGTCAGGCTCTCTGCATTCTGAGAAAACACACCCTGATGTCTCTTCTTCCTCCCTCGGTGCCAGGCCGGTGCCCAATGCCTTGCATGCATTAACTCCCTGAAACCTCATGAGAACTGCATAAATCCACCACTGCTATGATTGCTAATGAGAAAACCGAGGCTGAACTGAGCCATTCTTGGGGATGAGTTAACTTGCCTGAAGTCACCGAGGGTGGATGTGGAGGAGTCAGAAATCTAGCAGCGCTCTCCTGAGCTCACCCTTTCCACTCCCAGGATTCTGTCCTCAAATAGCAGAGCAGGGGGCTTTGCCCTGGACCTCGAGGCTGATGCCCTCGGCCCACTCTGTACTCTGTACATCCCCAGGGTCTTACAGAAGTCTCCATACAGTGCTGCTTGATTAGAGAGATGGAGAAGGCTCTTCTGAAGCTCAGTGGGTCTTGGGTTCAGTCAGCCCACCCCCCTGTGTGGGGAGGGTTGTTATGACAACATAGGCCCAGCCCCTGTACTGTCTGACACAGGTGGACAAGGGCTGCTGTCCCTGTATCTCTGTTTTTGTATTGTCTCAGATCCAGATTTTCATTAAGGGGGAATTAAAATCGAAAAGTTTTGACTATATTGATAGATAATTTTAGACTCCTGTTTCATTAAGTAACAATTTTAATTAAATAGTTATTTATATCTACTGTAAAAAGATAATGAGTTAGATGTCTAACCACACTGCAAACAATAACATCTTCACTGGGCCAAAAACCGGCCGGGTCAGGATAATTTAAGGAGAAAAGCCATTTGTTATGGTTGATAGATTTAAGGAATAAAAATACCTGGACAGACTTTTTTATTTGTGAGAATCCTCTTCTCTTACAGATTTTTATGCCCTTTAACTTTATTTCATAAACATCAAATTCATTAAACATCAAATTCATTAAACCAGAGTCCTTACCCCATGGCAGAACAGAATAAAGAGCACTCTCGAACCCCAGTGTCTCTTGGTGTGGACAAGCCTGGAGCAAAGCCAGGAAGGCGGGTAGCCACTCAGGAGCCGATGGAACTTTTCCCGCCCAGCTCTTGGGTGCTACTGTCTCCTGGACAGGTTGCTCCAAAGAGCCAGGTTCCTTAGCAGGCCATAGCGTGGCCACTGCAGAAACCCTTCTCCTCAAAGAAAGTTTTCTTTCTAGCTCTGGTGCTGCTTTCTGAGATCAGAGAGGGAGTGGTGTCCTGCCTCGCCAGAGGGGCCACTGGCCGCATGGGCCAGCATGAGACTGTAAGTCACGGACGGGTGTGGGGAAGAAGCCAGCCCTGGCTAACTTGGAGGGTGAAGCTGTTTGCTTCTTGGCTGATGGAATTTAAAGATTTTTTTAAATGCTCAGGCCTTTGAAAAATAGAATTTAGGGGATGTGGCTCAGAAGCAGCACAGCACCTGCCTGGCAAGCCAAGGTCCTGAGTTCGATCCCCTTACAGGATAGGAGGACACTCAATTTTGGGCAGTTTCCAAGCAGCAGAAAATAAAGCGCATGCCTAGTGTACCTCACAATTCAAGCTTCTGCTGACCTGACTCGGCCGTGGAGGACTCAGGACTTCCACAGAGCGAAGGAGGGGAACTAGTGCAAGATGTAGAATGATACTAACTATATAGAAAAAATCTATACTATTTTTTTAGGTGAGTACTGGATCCAAGGGGAATAAAGTGTCATTTTAGTTGGGATTTGCTTTGTAATATTTTCTCAAAGATTTTTTTTTAAAGGAAGGAGGCAGGGATGTAGCTAGGGGAGAGCACTTGCCTCATATGCTGGAGGCTCTGAGTTCATGGCTCCAGTACCTTAGCAATGAGTGAAACAAGTGAGGCCAAAAAAAACCCCTCTTAATTTGTAAAATTGTCATTGGAAACAGCCTTTGGTGGACCGTATCTGCCGTCTGGGAGCCTGCGGTGATTGGCGTGTTTCTGTTTGGGGTGATCTGCTAGGGCTAGTTTCAGGGTGTGTCCTCTCCAGCCGCAGGTGCATTATGAATCTGTGCAGTGGTTCAGCCAGTGCCTGGCCTGTCCCCGCCTTACTCTGGTCGTGGGATTGAACGTGGCGAGCAGCAGCTGTTCAGGGACCTCTGTAGCTGGCCTCTCCCTGGGCAGCGGGCTGCCTCACTCCCATGCAGCACTGAGGAGGCCACTGGGGAGGTGGCCCCAGTTTAAATTCAAATTCACTCCCTGCCTATGCAATTAGATTTTATTTCCTCTGAAAAAAAAGCTTACCATCTCGGAGCAAAAAGCCTTGAGCTGGGTTCAGGTGTCCATAGGGTGATCCTAATGGAGAAAAACTCTGGTTTACTTTCATAACAACGTGTACCTTGTGATATCTTCAGAGCCTAACATTATTAAGAGTGTTACCACAATGCAGCTCCGAATCTAAGGCAATTTGGATGTCCTTGGGCCCAGAATTAATATGTGCTTTGTATAGTCTTGTAATTTGGGAGGCAATTTTCCATAACACAGTGAGAGATGTTCCTTTATACATTTGAGATAATTTAGCTCAATGTTCATTTGGAAAAATTACTGTGCTAATAGCAGCTTTTCAGCCTCGGAACAACAGACCACATTGGGAGCATCTGGATAAAAGCTGGAGGAATTTTCCCCAGGCCAAGAGCTGCCCAAGGCTGCAAGGCAGGACCTGAAATACCGTATGAACTCGTGAGCTCTAGCTGATTTGCTTAAAACCAGTACTTCTTAATGGAGGAATATGAAGTAAAAGTGGAGGAGTAATGAATTTCCCTATTGTCCAGGTAAATTGAATGTCAGTGCACATAAATTCGGACCTCTGTCTGCTCAGCTCCGGAAATCATCTGTTCTTCTGGCAAGACT
Source organism: Petromus typicus (assembly GCA_004026965.1). Taxonomy (NCBI): domain Eukaryota; kingdom Metazoa; phylum Chordata; class Mammalia; order Rodentia; family Petromuridae; genus Petromus; species Petromus typicus. Next base: position 74,105 of record PVIR01001264.1, on the reverse strand, counting down.
TTTCTGTCCAGGCTTGAGGGAAGAGACACCGATGAGGGAAAAGGAACCATACCCTTCTTTTGGGTGCATTTTGATCCATGCTTTCTAGGTATTCTGTATCAGAGAACTTTTGTTATACTAGTGGAGGAACCCTCAACCTCAACCTTAATGAAAGTCTAATACAACAAAAGAAATTTAAAACTTGTTTTAGGAATGTGGTTTCTAGGTATGAAACTTTGGAAGAAGACCTGGGGGAGAACATGTGTAGGAACCAGCCTACAAGCTGCCCAAGGGGTGACAAAGTTCAAAAATAGACACAGAAACAAGTTAAAATCCGGGGGGCAGGGAGCTCTTGTCTACCTTCAACATAGAGCCCAAGGTGACTGGCACACCTGTGTGTTATTCGGTCAGACACGGGCACGAGCAGTTAGCGGTCCACAGGGTTCACCTGTCGCCCACCCTCTGTGGTGCTGCTCCGGGTAAACAACTTCACCTCATGTGTTTTTACTTTCCCTCCGCTGCGGCGTGTCAGTGCACTCAGCTCCCCTTTCTCCTCAGTGCTGATGGAGGAGGCCAGTGAGGCGACAGTCCTCCCCGTCTGATCTCCACGAATGTGGTAGGCCCACGTCCATTCCTAGCTGTATTCCTGGCCCAAGGCCTCCGCTTTCCAAGGTGATTCCAAATCAGGCTGGTGCTGCTGTGTCCATTTCCCATGTCGCAGGTCTGGAGGGATCACATGTTTGGCCAGAGACTCTGAGCTCTGTGTTGGAGTATTCCATCCACAGGAAACCCTTGTCAAGTTACTGACTTCATAAGAAGACAAGGTAAGAAACTCGTATGTTTCTAAGTTTCCATGTACTTGTTGAAAATCATCAGTTCAACAGATTCCTAGGTTTGGTGTGGGGGGTGCCTGGTTCATTTTAAAGCCCCGTTCTTTTTTGGAACTAAGGGGAATCTAGATCCAGGTCAAGATTTCTGAAGTTTCTGAGGTTATCTGGGTGAAAGGCGCCTGGTGATTTTCTATTTTTTATTTTATTTATTTTTTTGGTACTGGGGATTGAACTTGGGACCTTGCTTTCGAGGCAGATGCTGGAACCGCTGAGCTAAGTCCCCAGCTGATTCCTCATTTTAAACACCACCACCCAGAGAGGTGAGGTTCATGTACACAGCATGCGTGATCCTAGGACAGACCACGCCATGACCAGAAGGGATGAAAACACATAGAGGAGAGTCAGGGGCAGCTCAGCGCTTCTGCTCACCAAGCTCTCTGCAGTCGGTTTATGGATAGAAGCGAACCACACCCTGGAAGAAATACAGGGAGTGTGAGGTAGGGTTTTATGAAAATGACTGTAGTCTGAGCAGCTAATTCCAAAGTACTGTCCGCTGCTGCGAGAGGGGGAGGACTTTCACAGCCTTGTCCCTTCGACACTGTCCTGTTGTTGCCTTCTAATGTGTCTCACTAGGGTTTGCTTTGAGGCAGCGTCTTCATTTCGTGATCCTTAATTTGAGGAATGCAGAGGAATCACCTGGGATGCTTTTTCTTGTTTTTGTCTTTGTTTTGGGGGGTGGCGGTGCTAGGGATGGAATCCATGGCCTGTACATGCCGGGCAAGTACTACATGCTGAGCGACAGCCTTTAAAACTACAGTACATAGGCTCCTTCCAGAGAGACCCTGATTTGAGCGTCTGTGAGGAGGCCAGACATTGGCTCTTATTTTTGTGTTTCTAAGGTTGGAAGCAATGATTTAAGCCATCTTTGAGCCACAGAGAGTGGAACAGGAAGGCAATTAAGGGAGACACGAATCACCATCTTCTGAGGCTGGGGAGTGATGCCCAAGATGGTGTCTCCTTCCGCCCTCTGACGTCTTGGCAAACTCCCTGGAGGTGTCCAGCTGCTCTAGTGTCCTACACTGGTGGCAAAGCTGACCTGTCCTGTGAATCCGTTCAATCTGGGATCTGACTACCTCCCGTGTCCAGTTGGTGCGGTGAAACATTAACTCGTCCCTTTTTTATCACGGACCATTGCAGGTTTCATGTGAGGATGAAGTCCAGTTACTCCCCGGCTCGAGTGGGCGTGAGGTCTGGCTGGTTTCCTGAGGGTGGGTAGGAGGGGCTGGGCGTGACCCAGCTTGGGTGTGTCCCATGGAGCAGGGCTCAGGGTTCACCTTTGGTAAATGTTTGCCAGAAGTGCCTGTTGTAGTCTCTCTTCAATGTCCTTCTTGGGAAAGTGAGTTTAAATGGCGCTTTAGAAAGGTTTCGAGTGGACAGGTGTTCGCTTCGTGTCCCTTTTGGCGGAAGGGCAGGGCTGGCCCACGCAGGAAAGAGTTGTACTAATTTCCAATCCTGCCCGCCTCACACCCAGAGGGCTGCTACGTGAGGCATAAAGACCTGCTCCTCACTTTTCGCTCTGCTCCTCCACTCCCACACACGGTCCTCGGGGAGCCCCAGGCTTTGCCTCATGCTCACTGCTTGGCTCACGTCCACCTACCTTGCAGACTGGGAGAGCGAGGATGAGAGCTGAGCTTTGCTAGGAGATTTAAGGCCTCTCTGGCTATCTTGGACCTGGAAACGATCATGATTTGATTCGGCAAATGAGGCTCATAACAATGCAGTTGCGTATATTTACAGGTTACATTGTATTTTTCATAAACATGGGAGAAGCCAATGAAAATTCTGTAGGGTAATACATTTAGGGAAAAAGTCCATCTGCAAAGTTATTTCGAAGAGATGTTTTAAAATACTAGTGGCTCGACTGCAACAACAAAACTCAAAATGAACTTTGAATGAATACCCAGTGTTCAATTAGCCTTTCTCTACCTCCTCAAAATCTGTATTTTAAAGAAACTATTATGAGATAAGGTACTTTCTGCATTGTTTATTGAGAGAAGTTTACACAGTGGGAATGGATACACTTAAATTATGTGACAGATAGTGGTAAAGACTAGAGGCCTTGTCAACAATACAACCTCATTTTTATTACAATTACTGATCATTTAAATTTGTGTAAATAAAAAATGGGTAAATTTTGCCAAAAGGCCATAAAATCCAGAAAACAAAAGTACATAAGGTAGCATAAAAGCTATGACTAATAGCATTAACACAGAGTGATGCAAGAACCAATCCAAAATTTTTTAGTCAGTTCTCTACTGCATGAGCAGAAGTAAGGAAAAATGACAGTGATCTGACCCAGGAGCCTGAGAACAAGCTACACGGAAATCTGCATGCTCCCAGGTCCACCCTCTTCATTGGCAACCGGGACATTTCCCTGCCTTAGGAGTTCTTCCTCCTTGAATCTTCTCTGGTCGGTGAACGGTGAGCTCCCATCAGAGTTTAATAGATGCCCAATGCCAGTCCACAGGTCTCTGACAGCAGGAAGCTAGCCTGATCACTTAGTGGACAGCCTGCCACTCAAAGGGACTTGTCATGAAACTTTCTCACACAAGCTTCCTCTTTTCCATTTGAAAAAATGGTGGCAAAATTGAGAAAACAGTTTTGGTACAGTAAGGGAAAAGAAAATTCTTGTTTGTTGTTTTTGAACCTGAAAAAGGCTGAGTTCATTGAATCTGCAGATTTAATTCTGGATAGCTGGTTTTATTTCTGTCCTCATTGGGCTTGGTGACATCATGACATTCCCCTGAGTTTGGTTAATGAAAGTATGCAAATAAGTCAAGAATGATTAAGGAGCAGCATAACACAACGTTAAAACATTGGTTGTATCTTTTGTACTAGGTGCAATTGAAACATTTAAAATTTTAAAAATTGATTACAGTAAAAGGATGTTGCGAAGCTGGGTATAGTGGGCCATACCTATAATACTAGCACTTGGCAGGCTAAGGCAGGAGGATTGCCATGCGTTCAAGGCCAGTTTGAGGTACATAGTTCAAGGCCAGCCTGAACTACATAATGAGATCCTGTCTCAAAAAAAAAAAAAAAAAGTGAGTAATCTTTATTATATTTCCTCTGATATCCCAAACTTCTCGCTATACTTTATGTAGTAATTCTGCATGTTTTGTGTTTCCATGAACTATGATAAAAAATCCGGTGCATGTTGCTACCTAGTGTCATCCAACAGAGAGGCAGGCTGTGAAAACAGGTGTGTCCTCCTCCTTATTTGCAGGATCTGGAACCATGTGATTTCCAGCTCTTCCCCAAAGTCAAGATGACCAGGAAAAGTAAATGTTTCAAATCAGTTCAGGAAATAGAGGCAGCCACAATGGTGCAACTAAAAACACTCAGGAAAAAAGGAACTTTAGAACTACTTCAGAATGTTGCAAGAATGGTAGGATAAATATGTTCCAAGTGAGGAGGAGTATTTTGAGGGGGATTAATGGCACTGAGTCTTTTATTGTAATATTTTAAAAAAATTAAGCATTCACTGTATTTTTTGACTGGACATTCACTTTTCCTGGTAAAAATGCCAATGACAGAAAGAAGCCAATGTTCGAACCACTCTGTGCTTAATAATGCATTTCTGACATGAATCCCTTCATGCATGAGTTTAAGGCATCAGGTTAAGCAGAGGTGGAAAATTTAACCATGTCATGGAGTACTAAGCTCTAGGTGCATCTGGGTGAAGAGTAGACAGCAAAGGAGGGAGGGCTTTGTGTTTGGCTGAAGGGTCCTGCAGGCTTCCGGTGGGTCTGAGAGATTATACAGAAGCACTAGACAGTAGGTACTATAAGGCACTCCTACAACGAAAAGCAACCAATGGAGGAGAAGCCATAAGCCTAGTTATCCACTAGGTGTTTTGTTAGCCATGACGCTTGAATCCGGGCCAGGCCTAGGACAGACAGGATCTGGGGACAGAGTGCTGGTTTCCTCACATGGAAGTGATGGACCAGTGCCTAGATCTTCTGCCTGCAAATGGTTCCACTCAAGAGCTTCCCAACGCATGAGCGGCCGGTGACTTCTGGTCCTCATGGAAGGGCCAAATCAAAATGGCAGTTTTCTCATTCGATGGTGCCTTGGATCACATCAGAGGCCACTTATGAGGAGGATGCCATACAGCATGAGCATTTGGAACCCATGTAAATGAAAGTTCTGAAAACACCAGCTTTGCTTAGGAGGGTATTCCATACTCTGGACTCTTCCCTATACACTAATAGTGACTTAGATCTTACCTCGGCCACGCATGTACAAAAACACACTAGAGAAAAACTCTTGAGTCAGAGATTTTTGAATGCAGTGACATGAGAATTGTCTACTGATAAGAAGGCTTCTGGATGCTGAGACTTAACTGTCAAAACACTGTCCTGCATGACAGAGATCAACATTTGTCTGGTCGGATTAACTGAGCAGGGCCTATTCACCCAGTGCCGGGCTGGACGTGGCGCAGCCGCTGTCCTCACTAGGGTCAGGAGAGTGTGCGAGGAGGGCATCCACAGCGCCGGCAGCCTTTCACTGAGGAGAATACTCTAAGAGAGGAGGTGCAAAGTCAGGGCCACTCCATGCATCAGAAGGGTTTGTTTCTTTCAGACTCGCTCAGATCCGGTACTTTTCCAAGTGATTGCAGAGTAGCAAAAAAGTAGAGAAGAAAACTCAAACGAGATGGGGAAACTGCCCGTCTCTATTTACTGTTACAGGTAAAAAAATAAAATGAAACAATGGCTACTGTGGGTAAAGAATAAAGAGCTGATTTCTTTCATAAGCGAGTGATCTCAGTGGAGCACGGCAGGGCACTGGAGCAGATGAACGCCGCACGCAAGGAGCAGCAGTGGCAGCTGTACCCCGCTGTGGGAGCAGATAGTCTCCACGTCTCCGCAACTCCGCCTCTGACCAGGCGTTCTGTGGGCGTGGCATCAAGCCAGCCTCACCCCGACAATTAACTGACCAATGGCCTTTTTTGCCAATAGATGGAGGTCAAACCTTCAAGTTTGGAAGCCAAACTCTTTCAGGAGGCACAAAAGACTGTCTGTTGTTAATATTCAGCATGTGCACACATGACACAGTGACCCGTGATGGGAGGGCTGCACTAGACGGCAGTGGTGGTTGTGTACACACTGGGGTCCTCACAGGGTCCGGGGGAAGTCAGAGCACGGCCCTGTCTCAGGAGCTGAACGGCACCACTGTGCTGGCAAACACAAGCCTCAAGTCCTACAGCCATACTCCGGCGCGCTTCATCTAGAAGAAGGGAGAAGTGATCACCTGCTCAGCTGAGGACGACGTAACACGGGCACCGGGGCAGGGAAGTGGGGTGGGGGTGCCGCAGTGAGCACCGATGTGGTTTTCTGGTAAAGATGCTGTCAGTGTTTGGAAGAGGCGGCCCTGGAGCCCAGCTGCAGCTGCCTGTGTAGTGAGCGCCTGACGCCCTCCTGCGTCCACCCTGACGGCTATTCAGGAAGCGGCTTCTCTACCTCAGTTAGGTGTCGGTGTCTCCCCAGGGCGGGACGGCCTCACTCACGTGTCTCTGGCACTGGGGAGGGTTTCCTCAAGTGAGCAGCACCGGGTGGGTCTAGGGAGAAGCAGCTCCCTGGGCCTAGCTGCCAGTTGTGGGAGATTAACTGGGCATTTTCTCATGTGTTACATGCAAAGGTATTGACCATAGGATCCACGGTGGAACACGAAGTGAGGCGAGTGTTAGCTCAGCCATAAGGAGGGAGTCACCGACAGATTCCTACGGTTTCAAAGCAGTGGAACAATTATCTAACATGGTACCGAGTAATTTGTTAGGGTGGAAAACAGTAAGGGCCTTCATGTGCTCTGAGACAGTCTGGACTGAAAACAGAGCTTCTGAGCTCTCCTGGCAGACCCGACTCCGACGTGGCTCTGCTCTGTCCCGTCAGATCTCGGTGGTGGTGGCAGAGAATGTTGTTATGGGCCTATGGCTGGCATGAACCGAGCTGTCAGAGCTGGACACCAAAGACAGAGAACAGAAGCAGGAAGGGCCTGGTTCCGGTTCTGGGTAGCTGATGGTGATGGTGCATTTATTTTTTTCTCTTTTGAAAAAAAGCAGAAAGTGGTGTGGGTAGAAAACTGTTAGGGGTTCCCAGGGACTGCTAATATTTCGCAGGGCCCCCTGGATTCTGGCAAAAACAGAGGAGTTTAGACCAGGGATCCAGAATGTCACTGTTCCCTCTCGGCAGGTCTGATCCCGGGGTCTGTGAGTTGGGGCGAAACCTTGTGTGCACAGCAGAGGCGCCGGGAGGAGGGGCCTTGTCCTCCGGTCTCAGGCGAATCACGCGGCCTTAATTCCAGGGAAGGCAGAAGCAGGCTCCGGTGACGGAGCTGGGAGCGGAGGGAAGGCACTTTGCCATGGGAGCACATCTGTTTTATAATAAGCAGGTCTATAATTCTCTTGTGAAAGATCATGTTCTACTATCTTCTCTGGGACTGGAAAATATAAATACTGTATTTCACGAAGGGGAGGAAGAGAGGAGACGATCAAATCTGTTTGCCAAGCGTTTCAGACACTTTCTACCCTCCTTTTCTGCATATTCTTGACAACTGGGGGCAGGGAGTGTGAATCAACCTGCTTTTTCTAAGAGTAAAAGGCACCGGTGAGGTGTCTTGTGAACAGGGCCCTGGACTCTCACCAAGTTTTATGCCTTGGTCACAGCTACTGTAAAACCTGAAAATAAATGCATGCATGGTACAGAACTATTAAGCTGAAATATGTAGTTTGGGGCCAACGGTTGGGAGGGGAAACACTTATATCCAGTTGCAGGAAAATCACTGTGAAATGTCTGAACGGACAGGAGAGGCAGAAGCGGACCCCTGGGGGGAGCGGTGTGTGGAGCTGAATACACCACATGCTCAATGAGCCCGGGTTCCCGGTTCCTAGGGAGGACCGGACCACGACACAGACGACAACGGCTCAGTGCGCACGTCCACCTAGAACCGCTGTTATAGTCTTATTCCTGCTCTGCAGAGCCAAGCCGGGAGGGAAGGGAGCTATGCTGGCTCTTATGGGACACTGCGTGAGAAGGACACGACTCTGCCAAACAGCAAAGCAGTTCGTTATGTTTCTTATTCCTATGATATTCATCATCTTAGCACTTCTTATTTTATGGTGGCAAGTATATATGTATATATCTACTTACTCAAATACTATTAGATGTAATTCATTCTATTTGTATTTTCTTGGTTGTTTACAATTGAGATTTTTTAAACTATTACCCTGATTTTTTAAACAAACAAAAATGTAACGAGAATGCTTAAAATGGCAAAGGTCAAAACGGAAGTGCAGTGAAGAACAATGGGAAAGAAAGCGCTCAAAATGAGCATGTAGACCTGCCTCCACAGGACTCTGAGAGGAGCTGAAGGTCGTCTCTTCTGCCATATGTACCATCTATTCCACCAGTCCATACACCAGTGTCTTCCGTGACAATTCTAATCCCAGCCATCACCATGAAATGAATCACAACTGTCACCTGCGACATGCTTTGAAAGCTGTCCTACAGGAGCCACGTCTGCAACATGGCAGACATGGCGAAGAGCTGCGTGGGGAGGCAGGCGTTGGGATCCTTACCAGGAAAATGACAGGACACACTGCTCCTGGTTGCAGAGGCCTCTTCTTTCCTCAGGAGAAAAGGCTGAGATTAACTTCAAAACCTCGTCAGCTGAGGGCGAGTGCTTTCTGTCAGAGCCGCGCTTGGCTCCCGGCCGTGTACCTCTGCTCCAGGGATCTGTCTGCCAGGGACACCGGGGCCTGGAAGGACCCAGGCATGCGTCTGTTTTGGAAATTTCCTTATGAAACAGACCATGGCAGCGCCTGCCTCAGTTCCTCTAGCCTCTGTGAGGGTTAGAAATACATAATACAGAAATAACCGAAAGTGAGTTCGTGTGTAGGAAATGCTTCCTCCTATGTCTGTAATAAAAATGGCCCCAAGAGCCAAAACAAAACAAAAACTTCTGAACTCTAAAGCATTATGTGTAAACCAGTTTGCCAGGAGCAAGCAGCTGAAGTTCACAGCCGAGTAGGTGGCTAAGTTTTCAGCCAGAGGTCTCGGGGGACCTCGATTTATACAGAACATACATACAGGACGCACAGGGGCGTACACATATAAATAAATAAATGTAGTCTCTACATCTAGCGGAAGGGAAGACAGACCCTTCTTGATGCAAGTGGCTGCTTAGCCACTTGCCGCCGGTTGCTGCGGGCTGAGTGCCAGCGTGGCCAGGCAGTCAGGTGTTCTGGTAGGACAGCTCAAACATGGTGCAAGCCTCCTCCAGGCTCTCGTCCACATTTAGCCGCCGCCAGAAGGACTTCTGCTTCTTCTGCAGCTCCCGCCGGACGCACCTCGGGCAGGGGACGGACTTCTCTTTGCACTCAGCATGGAAGACAGCTCCACAGCTCTCACACCTGTGAAAGCCAACCACAGAGACGATGAGCAGAGTGAAGGACAACACCCCGCAGTCAGGCGCGGTGCGCGGAGCTCAACCCTGACAACGGCTGTGGGAAGGGTCATGGGGTGGCTCATCGGTTGCTTCCTTTTTTGCAAATGCTCAAGGTTGAATTTCACTCAAAAAACTGCTTTTGCTTGATTGGAAGGAGGCTGTGAGAGACACGTGGCTTCTGAGAGGAGCTGGCTAGACCTCTGCATTACAGTGACAGTGGGCACCCCCGCGTACCAGTCTCCTGTCCGCTGAGGGGTGAAGTGGCTGTGTGCTGTGCATTTCTGCCCCCGCTGGCCAGAAACACAGCCTCGCCACAGCCATGGTGAGCCCAGGCCTCGCCTCTGAGGACGCAGCTTTCTACTTCAGTTATCCTGAGCTCAGTGCCCTGTTAGCTCACAGCCTTTGAGTTTGAGAAGGTAAAACGACACATTTTCATTCTCTGAAAGATATCCTGGGGTCTATTACTCTGTGAGCTTTTTAAAATTTAGGAAAAACTTGCCACCTTTGTGAACCTACCTTTGTAACCTAAGTATGAACAAGAAAGCATGAGGCAGTGGGAAAGGAAAGTTTTTTTTTTTTTTTCAATAACACAACAGATATAATTTATAGAGAAGAGACATTCCAGGTGGATGACTAGTCTGTCGTTTGGCCTAGTGGAAGCCTACTCAGGAGTGTGGACTGCTTATTTTTACTGCACAGTTTCTAACGATGACTAACTGCCAAGCTCAGTGAGTGGCTCCTGGTGTGGACTGGTTCTCAGCCTTCCACACATGAGCGACAAGCACCTCTGATCCTGTCTTTGGAGTCTACATGATTATGTCCAGCTAGCAGCCTCCAGGGAGTATCTGGCACCGGACTGGGTTCAAACGGGGATGCCACAGGAGCAACCTCATAGGTTAGTCTCAGCTGCTGTGGCTTTTCCCTCAGTACCTCAGGGTCAGTGAGCCCCGGGCACAGGATGTCCAGGGGTCCCATTTCCCAGCTGACCACCCACTCACCCACCATGCCCTGGAGAGGAGGCAGGGATGTGGCAGGAGAGACGCTAGGGTGTGGGTCCTGCCAAGACACCAGCAGACGTGCCGCAGTGACCGAGCAGTCCATGCCCAGGGCAGGGGGAGCGGCCAGGAGCTTCAGATTGCTTCAGGGCTGGCTGCTGCTTCGGCCTGAACCAAGTGGAAGCCGAAGCTCAGCGTGCCGCATCGGGAGGCGGGCGTGCGTTTTGTGCGACGGTAAATGCATCATTAGGGTGGGACCCTGCTGGGGCAGGCACAGTGTCCCAGAACCCAGAGCTTGCTGTTTTTCTATCCCATGCTTCAGAGGAAAGGCCACCACCAAGACAAGCCCATCCTGCTGGCACCTTGCTCTGAAACTTCCAGGCTCCAGAGCCGAACGAGTCCTTTCCTGTTGTCATGCCAGGCAGCCTGTGGTATCTGCTAGGCAGTCTGGGCAGACAAAACAATGCCCTCAGGTGGGTTACTTCACCCCGGAAGATCAGTTTCTTCATCTGCTCAATGGAGACAGCATGAGCGCCCACCTTGGGGCAGCCCATTGCTGCAGATGAGGTCATGGGCAAAGCGTCTGGCACGATCCCTAACACGGCTAAGCAGGCACCACGCCCTCCAGTGCGCCCCGAGGCTGCTGCGGCTGCCTTCCTGGGAGGCTTTCCGGAGCCTGACTACCTACACCACAGCGTGAGCTGTGGACAGACACCCTCATTTCCCAGATTGGAGAACAGACTGTAAACCGGCTAGTGATCGTCTGCTAGAGACACGAAGAGGGGAGCAGAGCTTGAGTGGAGCCGGGCTGCCGGCAGGCCAGCCGAGCCCTCCCCGAGTGCCGCATGGCCACCTGAGTGAGCGCGTGCGCCCCGTGCTGGGAAGCGGCACTTGTGTGAGTCCACAGATCTCTCTGGAGCTGAGCCATCTGGGGGAGTTATTACTTGACTGGTGCTCTGGTTTCCTCGTGTGCAATGTGCTGCTCACAATGATTTCCTTCTGACTCACGGGGCTGCTGTGAGACCAAGATGAGCAAATACAGGTGGAGGACCATGCACATGGCATGCTGCCACCCTCCCGGTGACGCTGGCCACTGCCTTGGGGACCCCTTCATCACCTCCTCCCTCCTGCTGGGGAAGGAAGGTCAGGTTTCCTAGCGCCTCTAGCCTAGGCCAGCCCACCCCATCCCTGCCCTTCCCACTCCCTCAGTGGCAGTGGCTTTGTCCCCCGGGTCACACCTCTAACCTTGTATCAGGAAAGTGACACTAATGGCAGCTTTATCAAGTAAATTTCCTTCTCTGCCCCCTTTGCCCTGTTATGTTAGTCAGAGATTTATACACCTAGGGATGTTGCCCTAGGGCACTGATTTGATAAGGACAAACACTGTGTCTGTCCCTCCAGTGCCACTCCCTTATCTCTGCTGATACCAGGCCCTTCGAGTGAAGAAGTTCGAGTCTTATCGGGTACTTTTAGGGTTACAGATACCCACAGGGTGATGGAAGGCCTGGTGCACCTGCTCTTTATAGCCAAAGGTCAGTAACTGAAAACAAGTATGAGATAAAACAAAAATTAATGATTTCAAAATAGAGCCAAGCCCTATTTTCTCACCGTTTATAACCCCAAAAACATCTTTTCAACTGTCACACAATAGACTGATCAGGGACCTCCCAATTCAGAGAACCTATAGCTAATCACTCCCCACCCTCAATAATCCTCCTAAAGGAAAAGGATTAGAGTGGGAAAAACTATGAGAAGTTACCGTCGGTACATACAATTTATGGAACTGTAATACAAATGTAATGCAAGGGGCAAACATAACATCTATAAGGGATTTGCACTTGAAGAAATTTTACTGGCTCCTGAGTGTTTAGTAAGTTTTATGATTGGATTTAAAATAGCGCTTCTCACATAACATTTTAGGAACACATCTGCCATGTCAAGGCCAACCCGTCAACATCACCATCTCTGCTGAGAACTGGAACAGGTAATGTAAGACAGACATCCCTTTGCTGTCACTTCGTGACACATCAGATGAAAGCCGGTGTGTCCAGAGAGTCCCCTGGTCCTGGCAAGAAGCAGGAGGCGGGACACTGTGCTCCCACTGCAGTGTCACTGCCGTGGACCCAAGCGGTCCCATGGGATTTTCCTGAGCGTATGCCTTGCTTCCCATGATTAGCAGTCTGCTTGGCATTACTGAGGTTTGGGGTCAGACAGGTGGAGGAAGTGGCAGCTGTCCAGTGCGCTGCAGGATAGTCAGCAGCATCTCTGGACGCCTCCCTTCTAGATGCCAAGAGCATCGCTCCCATAGGATATAGCCATATCTCCAGATACTGCGTAAAGCCCTGAGTGACAAAAATAAACCATTTGGGGACCTAATCTACATGGAAAAGGCATCATGAGGGGACACCCAAGGGGTACACTCTCACCTGGCGACTTACACTCTTAGCATAGTACATATTCACGGAACTTGCACAAATATGTACTTTTTTTTTGAGACAGGGTCTCACTTTGTAGTTCAGGCTGGCCCTGGGCTCAGCCTCCAACTCACATCACAGCAATCCTCCTGCCTCTGCCTCCCGAGTGCTGGGTTTACAGGCGTGAGCCACCACGCCCGGCACTGTGATATGTGGTACTTGTTGCTGCTGGGCATGAGTCTCCACGCCCGGTATTGTATGTGGTTATGGAGGATCGAACCTGGGTCCCTGCGCTTTGCAAGGCAGGCGCCAGAACCACTGAGCTAAATTCCCGCCCCACAAATATGTACTTTTAACACAGTTTGATTAAATGAAACTCACTGGCATTAACCATGCAGTGGTTTCTAAAAATAATTTAGAACATGATTTAAGAAACTGCCACCCAGGCACAACTGCACGCACTACTCAGAAACGCCTTCACTGCCAACTCACCGAGCCTGCATTTCTTCCCGAAAGCGCTCTCAGGGATCGGCCTCCGTCACATTTATTTGTTCTTTGGCCGATATGCTCTGGGCTGTTCTCTGTGGTGTTATCCACTCTTCATGTCCTACTCAGGCTTCATGTGCTTCAAAATAGTATTGCTTTGGGGCAGGGATTTAGCTCAGTGGTTCCAGCACATGGTCCTGGGTTCAGTCCTGCCGGGTGAGGAGACTCACGCCCAGCAGCAATCAGAACCACACCCCACAGTGCTGGGAGCGGTGGCTCATGCCTGTAATCCCAGCACTCAGGAGGCAGAGGCAGGAGGATTGCTGAGTTCAGGACCACCCTAAATTACAAATTGACTTGTTTCAAAAAACTAAAAAAAAAAACTTTAAAAAAAAACACAATCCCGCTGCTTTTGTGCAACTGTGAGGTACTTAAATTTCATCAGCTTCTACAATGAACACTGCACTAAACATTCATCAGGCTGCTCCCTGTACAGCGGAGCTCTCTACTGTGAGGTTGGCCCTAGTGTCAGGGGACTTTGCTTCATCTTTAGGCTTCATTCTCTATAGAATGAGGTTGAGTTAGACGATATTGAAGGTCCTTTTAACTTGCAGATTTTTGGTAGGGAACAAAGCTGCTCTGGGTTGTAATCATCTCTCCAAATTTTCTTGCTCCAAGGTCTGTGAATGAATGACTGTGTATGCTGCTTGCTGTTTCTACCTTAGCCTTAAATTGTCAAGGTGGGACTGAATAAGATGTTTTATGGTGTGATACGTTACTGTGAATTTTATTTTTATTAATCAAGCTATGGAGTGACCTTATGAATTAGGATGTACAATACTATTAGGAGATTGGACTAAAGGAACCGATTCTGTCCCCGCCTCATAAAATTTCAATTTTTCTTTTAAAGTCTTCTCTCCTTCCAGCTATCATCAGCACTTATTGTCCTTGGGAATTAAGTGGGGGTTTGGGAAAAGGGGAGCTGGTGGCAGTATGTATTTGGTGCACATCATGCAGCGCTGGACACAGCATGGTGGGTGGGATGAGGGAGGACAGGCGAGAATTCTGGGCCCCAGATGCGCTAGGGACAACACTAATAACTCACGGTGTAAGTCCTGGCAATCTGCTCTTTTTTGGTTCAAGAGAGGGGAGTATCTCCATTATTTCAGGGCAACACAAACCTCACACTGCATCTTGGTGCACCATAGAATGGAATGAAACTATATACACATTTCACGAAGTCTTTGACCTAAAAATTTACTGCGCCTCAGGACGTGAGGGAGAACTGCACAATCTAGAAATCTAATGGTTCACTGCAAAGAGACTGAACAGACATGATGGGGTTACTGCTATGGAATCCAAGAGAACTATCCTGCTACAAAGTAGGAGAAACAGATACGTTCAGGGGAAAAGCTTTGCTTCTCAAATACTATGGCCAAGTGGCAAGAATTTCTGGCTGCAGACAGTTTCCTGTTCTGGATGCTGATGATGTGAGGCCAGTTAGAGATGGGCTCAGTGGGTTTGTCTGCTCTTCCAGATTCTAGCTGCAACAGGAGGTCATAGCAAACTGCTAAAGGCCTCTGCCCTGGGTTGAGGTCACCAAAATGCTTCTGCTCTGCACATGCTGGGTTCTTCTCCTGCTGTGTTTTTAGTTTTGGCTCAGGCAATGGTCTCAGACATTTCACTTGGACTGAAGTTCGGTTTTAGTTTGGTTGGATCCCTGACAAGCTACAGGACAGGCTTGCTGAGCAGGGCAGAGCTTTGGCTGATTTCCACTCTGCAGAGCCCACAACCCATAGGGTGGGGAGCAGAAATAAGTGCGCGTTATCAGGCATGTGAATGTGGTTTTGTGCATGGCCACTCTCTACGGCGCCCCATAGAGGCACAGCTATTACAGGCTTTTCTAAGAAACCAAGATGATTACTTCTATCTCTCAGCTAAAGGAGGTAGTTCCTGGGCTCTGGTTATTTTAATATTTTGGGCTGGTGTTTTGTAATCTGTAATTTCTTTGAATAGGAAATCAGCCAGTATCACATATGGCATTAAGCCTGCATGATTGCCTGTGTGCTATGTATATACTTAGGCTATTTATCTATACGTAGGTGTTACAACCTGTTATTAACATGTTACAACATGCTATTAAATGCTCTAAGGTGAAATGAATTAAATATGACTCAGACAAATGATAAAACCTAATAGGTACATTCTTTTGGAGGAGTAGGAAGATTATAAAAATGAAAAGTTAACACAAAATTTCAGTAAGAAATTGATTATAATTGCATGTTGATGACCTAAGGGAAAGTCCAAGTGGTGTCACAGCAGCTACTCTGAGTACTACCTCCAGCTAGGGTTTGTTGTAGGTTGAGCGGAAATCCAGATTCTCTAAATGCCCCTCTCCTTTGCTCAGCAGTGCAGAAAAGAAAGGAAAAGCGGACATGGTAGGGAGGAAGATGAAAATCTTGGATTATAGATACACAGCCTTGCAGAGGGAAAAATGGATATACATACGGCATGTCACATGGGGGCTTGTTCAGTGTGCTACCCGACTCTTTTTCGCTGAGGGTAAGGAGGTAAGGAAATTAAAAATGTATTCATATGGCTTGTCTGGAATTGTGAGACTTGAAAAGATCCAGCTTCTCTGCTACTAGTGTGGAGATGTTAGTGCTTAAGTATTAGTCTGTAAAACTATTTCAATATTTTGAATAGCAATTGTATATACACTAAGGTCAAAATGAGAAATTTAAATTAGGCAACATCTACCTGCGAGGTCATCTACAGTGAGGTTGGCCCTAATGTCAGGGGACTTTGGGAAATTTACTTCATCTTTAGGCCTCATTCTCTACAGGATCACATGAGTTTCCTGTTTGTAGATATTATCTTCATAATTCTTTTTTTTCGAGACAGTCTTGCTTTTGTAGTTCAGGCTGTCCCTGACCTCACTATGTAGTCCAGGAGAGCCTTGAACTCACAGCAGTTCTCCTACCTCTGCCTCCTGAGTGCTGGGATAATAGGCGTAACCCACTATGCCCAGAATTGTTGTATGTGTTACTGAGGATCAAGCTGGGGCCCTTGCACTTGTAAGGCAGGCGCCGGAACCACTGGGCTAAATCCCCAGTCCTGGCTTCATAATTCTTAAAATAGCTTTCTAAGCTAGGTACCGTGTATGTTTTCCCATTTTCATCAAATGTGACTCTACGGTATACCACAGAAATGTGCCGGTGGCTTATCTGGTCCTCGAGTTGGTGAGTGGACTAACAACCTTAGACATAATTCTCGTCTTCTGATTTGAAATACAGACCTCCTTCTCCTGTTACTAGTCACACAGTTCTTCACATTACCTAACATATACCTAAATACCTGCTGAATCCCTGATCTGGGAAGGGCAATTACTGAGTCCTGCAATGATCTCTTTATCTGCTTTGTAAGCCCAAGTTAATTAACAAAGAGCGCTTCCCTGATTGCAGTTCCCAAAGCATTTGGATTTCACAGGTGTTGGACTTTGAGTTTGTAAACCAAGCTCAGCTAATGCCTTTGACAAAAGCTTTACTTAAAATTGGGTTTCAAAATAGAATGCAAACAAGGGTTAATGAATTCATTTGTTAATTTTGCTGCCCTACAGGGGATGCTACCTCATCAGCTTTGTGCAAATGCTTAGTACAGTAAATGCTCTCTGTTACAGACTGAGTCATACTCTAGTATGTGTGTAAGATCCTGACAGATCTGAGCTGAATGAAATAGTTTTCTGAAATGGCTAAGTTTTTACTTTAAGGTTCATTTGACAGTTACTATAACTGTCAAGAAACAAATGGATTACTTCAGGAAAATTTGTTCACTACTAGAAAAAGTAAAGGAATTTTCTATTTCTGCTGTTTTCCAACATTGCTGGAAAAGTTAAAGTGCATTATAATTACAGCCAATCAAAAACTGTGTAAATAAGCAATTATTTTCTGTAAAAATTCTCAGAGTGGTTCAAAATGCTTAAGAGTCCAAAAGATATTTAGAAACATCTTGTTATAGTTATGACACAAGCAAATGAACACAGAATATTAAGCTAATGAAGATTAAAACATAGTTTATATATTTACCAGTCTCTATTTTTATATAATAACTGAAAAATGTTGAGTTTTTGTTATAAGCCTTTTACAATAGTAATTTGTTTAAATTAATGTTCCTGTATAATTTAGATAAACATAACAATCACCTTTATCATGGGGAATAAGTACCTGTACATGGTCTACCTTGATTCCTTTTTTTCCCAGTCCCCTGCCTTCCCTTCAACCCTTTTTCTCCCCCTAATTTACAAAAGCTTTGTTTCTATTTTTCTCTTTTCTCACTTTCTTTTTCCTTCCTTCTATTCCTCCCCCCTCCTCTCTAGTTCCCCTTTCTTTTGAACAATTTTTTCCTGTTTCACATTATCTATTATACATTTTGGTCCTCATTTACACTTTCAGTTTCTCACCTCAGAGACAATGCACTATTTACACGTGTGTCTGATTTCTTTCACTTAAGAGTATAGCTTCAAGGTATACCCATTAACTACGACTGTCTCAGGTTTATCCTTCTTTATGGCTTAGTACTCCATTACAGTTAAAAAAAAAACAACAACAAAAAAAAAACTTCTTTATTCATTCATCAGATGATGGGAAGTTGGGTTGTTTCTAAAATTTAGCTATTACAAACTGTATTGCTATAAACATGGGTGCACATATATCATTATGGTATGATGCTTTTAATTCTTTTGTGAAGATACCTAGAAGGGAAGTAGCTGGCTGAAATGGGACCTCTGATCCTAGTTTTTTTTGGGGGGAATCTCACACTGACTTCCATAGTTTCACTAGTCTACACTCCCACCAACAGTGGAGAAGGGTTCCTTTTCCCCACAGCCCAGCCAGTATTTGGTATTGGTTGATTTTTTGATTTGAGCCATTCTTTCCAAAGTGAGATGGAAGGTCGGCATTGTTTTAATTTGCATCTTTCAAAGGACAGTGACGTTGAATATGTTTTCATGTTTGTTTGCCATTTGTATTTCTTCATTTGAGAAGTGTCTATTTTAGATGCTCATTTTTAGACTGAGTCTTTAAATTTGGAGGAGTGCTGAATTTTTCAGTTCTTTGTATGTTCTAGATATTAGTCCTTTGTCTGAGGAATAATTAGCTACAATTTTTTCCTACTCTGGGGTTGTCTCTTTGTTGGTGATTTCTTTTGCTATAAAAAAGCTTTTTAATAGGATAAGATCCAAGTTGTTGCTTCTTTGAATTATATCCTGTGTGATTTGGGTTTTCCCCAACCCTATGTTCTCGAGAGTTCTTATTTTCTCTTCCAGAAGGTTTAGTGTTTCTGCACTAAATTAAATATTTAGTTTATATTAAGTTAATTTAATATTTAGTTCTTTTATCTACTGTGATTTTAGTTTAGGGCACGGTGAGAGATAGGGGTCTAGTGTTAATCTTTGTCATATAGAAAGAAGGTTTTTCCAGTATTTATTAAAGAGGCAGTCCTTCTTCCAGTGAAGGTGTTTGTCCCCTCTGTCAATGATAAAGTGTACTGAGTGTGTCTGGGGTTGATGGACAATAATTTATAAAACTAATAATTTACCTAAATCTCTCAATAGGACTCACTGTTATTTAACATATTACATTTGAGTTCCTAAAAGTTTTAAAACAGTAGAACCAAATTAAAGAACTTTTCAAGTATGGATACATTAGAAAATGTAATGATAATCCAAAACGTAAGCCTATCTAATGTTACAAACAGCTGATTAGGGGTCATAATGGTTAGAGATGTAAATTATGAAGAGAAACAGTCAAATAAAAGGCCCAAAATATTTAGCTACTGCTTTAGATGATTTTTCTACTTGTTTCCTATCACCATGACAATTCTCTTAACAAGATGGTATTACATAAAATCTAGTACTTAATTCACTCTACACCAGCTGTGCATGGCAAAATAAAATGTTAGAGGCACAACATAGTGGCTCACTGAGAGAAGCATCTAGCTTAGGTTATATGAAGTAACCAGCCACTATTTAAGCTCTTTTTCTTCCATTGTCTCTGGGTGGTGGCCTGAGCAAGACCTACAGATCCCTCAGTGAGGAAAAATTAAGGTGAGCTGGGCATAGTGGCACATATCTATAGGCAGTGGACCCTTGAGTTATGCCTGGCCTGCCATGAACAACTTGAGTTAGGCTGGAATTTTAGTTTTAACTGACAGAGTCTTGAGTTACAACTCATATGCTGGCCATTTGTACTTGCAGATGTCTCAGATACAGATTTAACCTTTAAAATAGTTTTGGAAGGAACTTACAAACTTTCCTTGTCATGTTAAATGAGAAATCTTGGGCCAGTCTATAAGGACACTGAGATATGCTTGGAATAAAGTGTGGCCTAAAATCATACAGGTGAGAGACTTTGAAGGCTGTGTAGAGGAGTGTAAGCCTTAAATTCACAACGTGAGTTAACTGGGTCCATAAGTCAAGAGGCCACTGTAATCCTAGAGACAGAGGTAGGAGGACAGCAAGTTCAAAGCCAGCCTGGACTCCATAGTTAAGCTCAAGGCCAGTCTGTCTCAACAAGACAGACAGACCCACACACGCGCGCACAAATACATAGATTAAGAAACTTCTAGGAGGGTTAACCAGGCAAGAAGCATAAATACCAGTTGCTCGTGGGTACTCGGGGAAGAGCCTCCAGGCTGGCCTGCCCCCGGCTGGAGCACCCCTTTACTCCAGGCCCTTCTGACTGCCAAGGAAAATTTGCCTGTCTTTTTCCACTCTAGATCTGGAAGATCTTTTTCAACCACCTATGTAAGTTTTATAAAATGGACCCTCTCATGTTTCTGCTTTTCACATGAATTACTCCTTTTTTGTTCTTATCTTTTCTGTTTTCTCATCAGAAGGCTGTAAAATTCTTCCCACTGACTGGGGTGGTGACACCAAAAGTGGGACTAGTCATCCCTCGAGGTGCTCGGTGGACACTCAGGCCTTGGGGACACTGACATGAGAGTTAGTATTCAGTGTCTCCCCCTTGTTGTGGGGCTGAGGTTGGTTAAGGCTTCTGGCTGGGGTGGCAATGACGGGCGGATAATTCTGAAGCTCCCTCTGCCTCTGTGAGGTTCTGTGTGTTGGTCTGATTCAGCTCATCCACCCAGTTCCACAGAGTGTGACATCTATGAGCTGTGCCTTTATTTCTATTTTAAGTAGCACGAGATGCTTATTAATGGTAGTTGTACATCTTATGTGCATAGGATTCCCGATGCAGTATTACTGAGTGGATCAATATTCAGAACACTAAAGATGATTAATAAAGACATGATAATACATATTAGATGGTGACGGTATGGGGGATCAAACTCAGGACCTTGTGCTTACCGGCCAGGTATGGTGCCACTGAGCTACATCTCCATCCCAGAGAAGTAATTTTTCTAAAAACAATCTTAATGGCATATCTATATTTCCACACAAGTACTTGCATGGGAAAAAAAATTCATCGAAATATAAACATATACTGACAAAACGAAGCTAATATTATAACTCCTGTAAGCCTAAAGCACAAAATAGCTCATTTCAGAACATGCTGCTCAGTCTCAAAAGTCAACATTTTTTTGTGTGGAAAGGTAAATACTCCTCCTCTTCCCTATTATGTATTCAGGTTACTTATTTACAGTCTCACAGGGAAGAATGAAAGTACTGTATACACTAAAAAATGAACTAAAAGATGTTTGGAAAATTAAATCATCTGAGTAGCTTAGCAGAGCTCAGCTTTTTAACATCACATTTCTCTTGATATTACATTCTCTTTTAGCCCACTAAAATACTTCTGTTCCCAACATAAGATAGAATGTTAGTGATCACTTAATGAATTACATGGATTGGTGATGTCTACTTAAGCAATGATTTCCCTGAAATAAGTTTAAAGCCATTTAAAAGGGTTAATAACTACAGATTTTCAAAATAAAAGCAAACTCATTTATTCATGAATTATTTATTGAGCAGTTACAATGTGATGTTCCAGATAGATTGGAGAGGAAAATGGAAAAGTCCATTTTTAAAAATAGAGGAATGAATAGATATGTGAATTTGTACCCTAATTTCTTTAGGTAAACAGTGTCAAAATCAGTTAACTTCACTGAAAACTTCATGAAAAACTATTAGATAAATAAAAATGCTAAGCAATGGAGCTAGAGCAAAGATAAACTTTTCTGTCGATAAGAGCTCAAAATAGCACATGTTCCTGGTAGGTAGGTCCAGGGGGTGGTGACTTGTTAAAGGTCATGTAGGAAGTTCTTGGCGGAGTTACGAATGACCCCTAGACTTTTCTATCCCCTCACCAGGATCTTTCCATGAACTAGCCTATCTGCACTTATTTAGTTCTATTTAATGATTTTTGAGCCAATGAAATTATTTTTTCTCTAAAAGTATCCATCACTTAAAGTGAGGCTAAATATCATTTTTGTTAATAAGATATGTGATAAAATGCAAGATATAAAATTATATATTCAATCTGATCAAAATTTCACATATGCATGTATACATGTGGGAAAAGAGTTATTATGGAGAATTTCCCTATTTTGCGTATGTATCAGGGTTCACTAGAAGAACAGATTTGATAGTATAGGTACACTTAGAATGGCCACCTGTGGAATCAGGCGTGGAAGATGTAAAATGGCTGTCTGTGCACTGGACAGACGGAGCTTCTTCTGAAGGTGGAAGACCTGGGTTAACTCAGTCTGGTGCACGTCAGGGGATGAGTCTGCGTCAGAAGGCTAGAAGGCATGCACTAAAGCCTGAAGGGGTTGGTGATGGACGTGCAGAGGTAATGGCAAAGACTCGTGCTTCCCTTCTTCCTTCCCTTCCATTTTATTCTGTCCAGGGTACGAGCCTTTGGCTGGTGACACCCACATGTGGGATGAGTCTTCCCTTGTCAGGCTGTGGAAGTTATCCAGAGGCAGGCAGAGCTGTGCTGTGGTGCTTTGCTAGGCATTAATTCTTTCAGGTTGATACATAATACTCAACAATAACAACCCACTTTGTCAACTGAACAACCAGAAACATCTCCTGAAACCGTCTTAATCTTCAAGTACAACAGTGAGTTCAGAATTAAGGCTAACATGATACAAATGTCCTGTGTGCCAAGGGAAATGCACCAAGTCCCTCCTCAGAATAAAAGGCAAAGTTTTTGTTTGTATGATGCTTCCTTTTCGCCTAACCTTCCATAACCTAAATGGTATAATATAGATTTGAAAATATTTAAGAGCTGATATTAAGTCTATCAACATTGTTACAAAGAGAGAACAAAGATAACTGCTTAATATATGTGTATATATGCCCAATTGTGTTAAAAGATAGGAAAGAAATGCAATAATTGTAGTCCTAATGTCTGCAACTGGCCTGTGGTATTTATAACCAGCTGCTTTTACCTCCCACTACCACTCTGCTATAGTCCCTTGGCCTGGAGCAAGCACCTCAGCAGGCCTGGCGAGGCGATCCATGCTTCCGTCCTGAAGGTCCTGCCTGGACTGGGTTTTTGTAGCTTCCCACTGACCTTAATAACAGGGCTTGGTAACATGATGAGGCACCCTAAGGGATCTCTTGCACTCTAAAGATAGTCTTCTTTTCCTCCATTGTGGATAGTTCAATTTCCCCTAGATAGTCTCGATCAATCACTCCTGCCAACACTGGAACTCCTTTTTAACTTGTTTACTCAGAGGCAAAGGAGTCCAAATTGACCAGGGAAAAAAATCTTAGCTTCCAGTTCAATGGAATCATTGCTGTGCTTCCTGCTACAATTCTTCTCCCCCTTGGAACTAAGACTTCTAGGTCAGAAGAGCATTAGGTTGGAGGAGCAGGAAGCAAATGTTTGGCTAGTGGGTCACTAGGGGTCATGATGATTGTTACCATTCCCATATCCACCCCTTGATTCCTAGACCCATGAATGCTGGCTATCAGAGACACAGTACCATATAGTGGACACTGATTCAAAGCATATATAGCCTTTTGAAGAACCTTGCCCCTGCCCTGAAAGTTACTGCCACCTAGCTTGCACTGAAACTGCATCTTCAAAAGGCCATTCGAGCCTTCTATCAATGTAGCTGCTTCTGGATGGTGAGGAAGCACCATGTTCATGATGGGCAGCTCAGGTCCTGTGGTACTTTGTTGTCTATAGGCAGGTATTCAGTTTCCATGAAGACCCAGGCCAGGAGCTGCTTTTCATGTCTGCGGGTGGTGAAGCCTTACTCCAAACTCCTAGCAACTCTGCTGTGATTCCCAGAGGCTCTAATGAGCATCCCTACCTGTCACTGACACCTCAGGTAGCACCGGAACTGCTGGGTCACATGGCCCATGGCAGAGCAACCTGCACAGCAGCCTGGTCTATTGCAGAGCCATCTTTACTTTAGGCCCCACTCAGAATAGCTGCCCCACTCAGTAAATGGGCTGTAGGAACAGTGTCTCTCTCGAAAAAACATTTTTTTTTTTTTTTGGTGATACTGGGGATCAACCTCCAGCCCTTATGCTTGCAAGATATGGATGGTGTCACTGAGCTAAATCTCCAGGCCTTTCTCAAATTTTCTATAATGGGTATCAGTTTTATAGTTAGCAAGTTAAAATAGAGTTAAACAGTGATGAACATTTCCCTCTTTAAACAAAAACTAAATTGTATGGAATGTTTAAAATGAGAACACATGCCTAACTCAGAAGCTTGGTAAAAAATGTGTCTAGGTAGAGAATACAGCCATCTATTCAAGCGACCAACAGCCTCAAACACAATGCAGCCTCACCAGCTAGGACTGTTTATAATGTACTATATTTATCAAGTGGCTTAATGGCACAATGGGTCCAGTCAGTGCTGAGGGTTTCACAAAAGTCACTTCTGTGTGAGTAGATATTCTGGAATATTTTGATATGTGAATGCAGGAGCCATGAAGCCAAAGTGAAATGTCATTTACCAAGTTACTCTTTGACAAAAAGGTAATCCCTCTCTCCAAAAAGAACATTGTGCTAAACAGTTTTGTTGAGAAAAACCTTGACTGACACAAGAAATATATTTAGGAGTGGGCAGTCACATGACCCAAGAGAATCTCATCTTGAATGTCATCATCTTTTTTTTTTGAGACACAGTCTCGCTTTGTAGTTCAGGCTGGCCCTGAGCTCAGCCTCCAACTCACATCACAGCAATCCTCCTGCCTCTGCCTCCCGAGTGCTGGGATTACAGGCGTGAGCCACCACACCCGGCACTGTGGTATGTGGTGCTGGTTGCTGCTGGGGTGAGTCTCCACGTCCAGTATTGTTATGTGGTTACTGGGGATTGAACCCGGGTCCTAGCGCTTGCAAGACAGGCGCCGGAACCACTGAGCTAAATCCCCGGCCCCAAGCATCATCTTATTTTTGCCACTCATAAAATATGTGAGTTTTGGTTTCCACAATCCTTTTCATCAGAGACGGTTCCATGTCACAGGTGGGCTGGAAATGTAGCTCACCGGTCGTGCTCACCTATCACAGGTGAGGCCCTCAGTTAAGTCTTGTCAGTCTGTGCCTATCTCTGTCTGCCTCTGTCTCAAATACATCACAGGCAGGAGTCATTACTGTCCTAGAGGACTGTCGAGGAAGCTTTTCAAGATGTTCCTCTATTCCCAGAGACAAAGAATAAGCAGATGGAAACAAAGTGGTTCCCCGGAAAAGGTACCCACGAAGAGGTGCACAATTTCCTCTAGCTGTTCCTAAGATACTACACATCATTACAGTACTCAATGAGTGGCTCCTTCCCAAGAAAAACCACAGAAAGGAAGTATCATTCAAAAGGAGTATATACATTGTGGGAAGCTCTTCCCTCCTGTAAGCCCGCTCTAGCCAAGGCTGTTGTCCTCTGTTGTTGAACAGGATGTAACAAGACTGCCAAGCACAGTCCACAAACCTGCTAATTAGGTGCACCGACAATGTTTGTTTTGGAACCATTTACCAACAAAGGAATGTGTCAGGCTGATTAGTGAGAGAAGGGTATGTAATGTATGTGTATTTGACTCCAGATGAGGGCATAATCCAGGTATTCGGTCTGTTTGTGCAAGACTCACAGAAATGAAGGCTGAACAAAGAGGAAGCCACAGTGGAAGACCAGCTTCTGGGCTGTACTGCTCTTTCCCTCACTCTTAAGTATTATTTCACCTGCACCCCTTCCCCCCTGAGGATTTCTGCTCAACACCTAACATGAAGCTCTTTCAGAGTGGCAAAGAACAATTGGGTCCTCAGAAAAATGGAAGAGTACTTATAAGGATGTTGGCAAATCTAGGATATGATAGTTTTGCAGGTATATAGATAGTAACAATTTCAGGCCAAACTGCTCTCATATTCGGCCTCCATGGAGCTAGGCACTGTACTAACGTGCACCAATCAAAGGGAAATGGCTACATAAAACACACCTTTTAATGTACTCTTTGAGCTCTGCTGGAAAAAAAAAAAATACATATTAGCACCTTATTTAGGAAGAAATAATTCAACACTTTATATAATAAAACAAGGTCTTTCTTTTTAGACAAACCTTTATAAAATTTGGCTTCAATTAGGTATTTGGGCTTCATATGTACACAGAACCAAAAAGAGGACAGAAAGTGCCACGGCAAAGAACAATATCAATGCCCCAATAAGTTTAGGTCCTCAGGGAAAGGGCAGTATGAATTGTAATGAAATATGTCATTAAAAAGACCAAATCAAAAGATGAAATGTGTGGGCAGAAGTTTCCACATTCTTCAGCTCAAACTGGGCATTTTGAGTATACATGGATGGAGGCATTAAGGCTTGGACTAAATGCCTTGGGAGACCTTTTCTGTACACTGAGAAAGCAGATTTTAAACATAAAAAAAAAAGAGGGTGAGTTCTATTAGAAACGTATCTGCAATGGACTTTTCCATGAAGTCAATATAAGTTTTCAAGAGTGATGTGGAAAACGTTCAAGTGTGTGCAGACTAGACATGGTGACAGAGTAAGTGAATTCAACTAGTAAGAGTGTGGCATAAGTTGAAGGTTCTGCATGCCCTTATTTCCTGGAAGGGGATAAGGATTAATTATTAGTACACATGCAAAAACTATACTTTTGAACCCTGTAATATAAAACAAATGATCCCTTATTAAAGAGTTTCCAATAAGCTGCTGATTTCTGATGCCTGTGAATGCTGTTGACTACAGCAGGTGGAAGTTTCTGCCCAAGTAGTACCTGAAGTGGTAGGCCACTCGCTTCTACCTTACATATAAAGCTGTGGTTTTACTTCACACTGTTGCTGTGCTCCTCTACCTTTGGAAGTGTTTTAAGTTTCCTTAGCTAATTTGTTTATTTAAAAAGCTCATTCAGTGTTCTCATAAATGTACATATACTTAGGGAAGGTGAACTAAATATTGCTTAGCAATAATTGTGCCATGGGTAAACCTTATTGGTTATGATAATGTCACTGCATAAAGCTGAACCAAATATTAAATATTTGTAGAATGCACACTACATGAAGGACACTAAACTTAGTGTTAAGTGTATTCTTCAAATAGCATATCCACATCTGAATACAGCTCTAAATGTCATGGGATCATAAAGTCTTCAAGTACAGTATTTTCCATATTGGAAAACCTGAGGGAATGACTTGTGTGTCACAAAAAGGTGCATGAGGAGTATTTTTAAGATGAAGTGTTTGTGTGTTAGTGACGCACGTCAAGATTCACAAATGACAACTTCACAGAAAGTTCAAAGCAAAGCTCCTTTGCAGCATTAGGCATGTGTCCTTAATAGGAAGAAAAGATTAGTGATATATAGAGATGTCAGAAAGAAAGCTGCATAGGAGGCAGTTTAAGGATTAAAAACAAAACAAAATTAGGCCCTGTGTCACCCTGAGGCTGTAGATGACTGCTAGCTTTGCTTATATACTCATATACTCATTGTTTTGCCTTATACCTTAGCACTGCATCAGCCTAACTTTCTGACTTGTAACTGTCAAAAAATTAGAGCCCTTATGTTTTGTTCTCAAGGAGGGCTATGTGTTGTTATTTCTACTTCTTGAGGAAGTAGGATTTTGTCATTGTTTCGACAGAATGTTTTATCTCTCCTTAAACTGAGTTTCCTTGTAGTCCTCTAGGAGGTAAATGCTAGATTAGGCTTAACAAAAGTTTTATGATTCCAGATCTTCCCACTGGATTTAAAATCTTTCAAATTGGATTTTAGGATTTTTAAAAATTTACATCAAAGACAAGTAGGTATTTAGCGTGTATTTGAGAAAAGAATAAACTCGAGGTGAGTCTGTTGGCACTGTCTCCAGAAAGGAAGGGTGACTGGCACTCAGCTTCCATGGCAGGCCTTGTGCCAGGGGCTCCTCCAAGATGGTCCCCATCACAACAGTCCTTCCTTGGTGTCACAGCAGAGAAGCCTGTTTTCTCCTCGCCCCTTGACTCATTGGTCCAAGTGCAAAAATTTAGAAGTGAATAAATAGTTCAAAAAGTAGTCTTAGAAGAGGCTTCTTTAAATTTTTTTGAGTGAATTTTAGAGGTTTACTTGAAAGCATTTGAGGGTTACAAATATAGAAGCAGTAGTAATATATAAAGAAATAAGTTTTGGAGTGAGATGTACTTGAGTTCAAGTTTTGGCCTTATCCCTTGGGGCAAGACAATTGTCTTTATGAACCTAGGTTTTTGAATTATTACAATAAAAGTAAGAGGACCCCAACTGCAATCCTAGCAGTCTGGGAAGCAAAGCAGAAGGATCAAAAGTTCCAGTCCAGCCCGGGCAACTTAGTAACTTAATAAGAGCACATTTCAAAGACAAAATATTGAAAAATCAGGCTGAGAGAGAACTTATTGTGAAGGCTCTGGTTCAGTCTCCATTACCACAACGTACTGCTGTTTCTCAGAGGACTGGAGAGGAATTAAATGAGATATGTAAACTGCTGGCACTTGTATTAATAATAATCAATGCCATTTTCAAAATCCCAGCACATTCTCTATATGGGCCAGAGATGAGGCTCTAAAATTAATAGCAGAGCATATATTCAAACTACATATTCATGAATCTTTGGCACTTCCGAATACTGATTAATAAGGCAAAGAAAGGAATCCTTCTACATTGTCGATAGGACTCTAATTTAGTTTAACCACTGTGGAAACCAGTATGATGATTCCTCAAAAAAATCTAAAACTTCAAACTCCAGCTATTTCCCTTTGAGGCATCTTTCCAAAAGGGTTGAAGACATATTACACTGATATATACATACTTGTGTTGATAGCAGCACAGTTCATAATAGCTACATCTTGAAAGTGACCTATATATTCATTAACAAAAGAATGGATAACGAGAATATGGTATTTACAAACAGTGGAGTACCACTCTGCCATAAAGATAAACTTGAATCATTTGTAGGAAAATAGATGCAGCATAATGTTAAGCGAAGTTAATCAGACATACAAGCTTCAATAGCACACTGTTTCTCTAAAGTGAGAAACCAGGTTATAAAGAGTAAAGTAAAAACAGATAATAGGAAGGAGGGAGACAGATCTTTCTCAAAGGGGAAGCATAGGATCAAAGGGGATCAAGAGACTGAGGGAGGAAGAAAGGAGATAAAAGAAATTAAGATATGTTACGCATATTTACCAACTCCACATAAGGAATGTAAACACTGTTCTGGAAACATGTACTAAAAACATCAAATAAGCATGTTTAAGCTGAGTATATTCCAATACTGATGGGTCTGGATCAGTGCTAAAGAGCCTAACGTGGACCTTCATAATAGTTTTAGAAATTGTAAAAATGTCACTGGTAACGTCTATCACTTGTTTGAACAATAGATCCTTCTTGGAGTACCAGGTCTACTTCCTTCTTTGCTTCTAAGCCTCATGCTATATTCTTTCCTACTGGCGACAGATCCCTAAGACTCCATAGATGTGATAATGAGGTCATTCTGGAGAGAATCCAGTACCTCTAACTTCAACAGCTACCTCTTTTCTGGTGATGACTCACTGTCACAACGTCTTGGATGACACAGATCCTTGGATTTAGATGAGCCAACTGTTTTGCGAGACTCTGCTATGCAGAGTGGAAACCTCTGCTGGAGTCCAGGGACAAGTCTCAGGACTGAGGGTTTATAAACCTCACGCTCAGATCCTGGTTCCTAATGTCATTCTCTTATAAAGGAAATCAGCGTCCCTTGGACAGATGGCTGTGTCTTGGGCTATGGGAAGAAACTTAAAAGATGAGCATGAGCCTGGACCATCTTGTACTGCCAAAAAGTAAAATTTTACACAAACCCTTTAAAACAAACAATAACATTACAAACAAAACCTTCACAATGACTAGAATATTTCAGAAGGACTCAGGAGGCAAATGAAGGCTTGAAGAGCCAAAGGTGGGACATTTTGAGGAGACTGAGGAGTTAGGTTCCTCATATGTTCTCTTGGGGGCAGAACATGAACAAAATTATTTGGAATTTTTCCTTAGGGGGAGATTAATCTCTCATTTATTTCCATTTATTACTTATTTTTCAGTTGGACTTGTGCAGTTATTTTATACTTTGGCTTATTCAAAATACAATTTTACTTTATTCCTCAAACTAAGGCAATATTAGGAAAAAACTAAGGAAATCTAGGGAAAAAACCCAACTATGGCCTTTAGCTAATAATATAGATTGGCTCACTAGTTAAACATATCATACTAATGTAAGATATAAATAATGAGAAACTGGGTATACAGTATATGAGAACTCTCATAATCTAGCTGCAAACTTTCTACAAATTGAGTTATGGGAACAAACTTTATGAAAAACTGTTCAGTTTTAATCTGAGTCATTTATACAGATACATTTTTAAAATTTTAATACTTTATTTTTTAGAACAGTTGGAGAGTCACAGATCAAACTCATAAAAGTTTTTATACTAAATGCCCCTGACACTGTTTCTTTTCATCTGTTATGGACATGTTACATTATGGTGGCAGTGTAGTACATCTGTTACAATTAATAAATCAATATTGAAACTTGATCACCTACAGTGTGTATTTTCAATTATGGTTCACTTTGTGTTGTACAGTTCTGTGGGTTCTGAGAAACACAGAAAAGTTTCACTCCCCTAAAATCTTAACTCATTAACCCGACTCGGCCTCAGAACCCCTGACAGTGACAGATCTTTTCACTCTGTGTAGAGTTTTGCTTTTACCAGAATGTCAAGGAGTTGGAATCATACAGCATGTTGCCTTTTCTGAATGGCTTCTTACTCTCCAGTATGCATTTAAGGTTTGTCCATGTCATTTTGTGGCCTGGTGGCTCCTTTCTTTTATTGCTAAATAATATTTAATCATTGGAGAATATCATGGATTATTCACTCACTTATTGAAGGACATTTTGGCTGCTTCCAGATTTTACAATTATGAATAAAGTTTTCATAAACACCTATGTGCATGCTTTTATGTAGACAAAAGTTACCAACTTAATATTTAGAAGTATTTTATTTAATCTCCAAATACTCTGGAGTTTTCTGGGCAATGTTCTGTTACTGGTTTATACTTAATTTTATTATGGTCTGAGAATATACTTTGCATGATTTGTATTTTAAAAAATTTGTTCAGATGTGTTTTATAATCCAGAATGTGATCTCTCCATCAGTGTTCCACATGAGCTTGATCAGAATGTGTATTCAGTTGCCATTGGATGAAATATTCTCTAAAGGTCAGTTAGTCCCAGCTAATTAACAGTGCTATTTAGTTTAATTATGTCTATGCCTGCTGATATTTGGCCTGCTGGATCTGTCAGTTACAGATAACGTGGTATTGAAGTCTCTATCACTGTGGAATCATCTATTTTTCCTTGAAGTTTATTATCCATTTTTTTCTATTTTTTTATTATCCATCCATGTATTTTGACTCTGTTCATATGCATTAAGAACGTTATGTCTTTTTGGAGAATTGATTTTGTATTTTCTTCTGGCAGTTTTTGTAATTTGTAGATAACATTCCGTTACATCTAAGTTGTATAATTTGTTGGCATAAAGTTGTTTATAGCTTTTTAAAAAATAATTCTTTTAATTTCTGTACCATTCCACTTCTCATTTGGCAATGTAGATTTTTTTCTCTTATTTTCTGGGTCAGGATAGCTCCACAAAGTTGTTCGTTTTGTCCATCTTTTTATTTTATTTTATTTTTTAAAGGTTTTTTGAGACAGGGTCTCGCTTTGTGGTTCAGGCTGGCCCTCAGCTCAGCTTCCAACTCACATCATAGCAATCCTCCTGCCTCAGCCACCCGAGTGCTGGGATTACAGGCGTGAGCCACCATGCCCGGCACTGTGGTATGTGGTACTGATTGCTGCTGGGCGTGAGTCTCCACGCCCAGTATTGTATGTGGTTACCGGGGATCGAACCCCGGTCCTTGCGCTTGCAAGACAGGCACCGGAACCACTGAGCTATATCCCCGGCCCTTGTCCATCTTTTTAAAAGTCATCAGTTTCTCTGTTTTCTGTTTTACTGATATCTGTGCTAATGTTTATTCCTTTCTTTCTCCTTCTTGCTTTGGATTAAATTTGTTTTTCTTAGTCTAGTTTCTTGAAATAGAATTTTGTTATCAATTTGAGAGCTTTTTTTTCCAGATATAGGTGTTTTAGCTATAAATTTTACTCAAAATACTACTCTAGTTACTTTCACTGTATTTTTATATTTTGTATTTACTTTACTTCAAAATATTTCTAACTTTTCTTCTTGATTTCTTTTTTAACTCATAAGTTATCTAAAAGTATATACTTTGGGGTTTCCCAAATGCTTGTCTATTCTGGATCTTTAATTCTGTATGCTAGAAAACATACTTCAGAGTTTCAGACTATTTAAAATTACTAAGACTTGTTTTGTGGTCCAGCATATGGCTTATTCAGTTGAGAGCATTTTTAATTTAATTTTCATTTTTATTATAATCACATACCATAAAATTCACTTTTTTTTTTGAGACAGGATTTCGCTTTGTAGTTCAGGCTGGCCCTGAGCTCAGCCTCCAACTCACAACACAGCAATCCTCCTGCCTCTGCCTCCTGAGTGCTGGGATCACAGGCGTTAGCCACCATGCCTGGCACTGTGGAATGTGGTACTGACTGCTGCAGGGTGTGAGTCTCCACACCTAGTATTGTATGTGGGATCGAACCCGAGTCCTTGTGCTTGTAAGACGCCGGAACCACTGAGCCAAATCCCCAGCCCATAAAATTTACTTTTTAAAAAGTGTCTAATCCACTGGTTTGCAGTGTAGTCACAAAACTACAACCATCACCACAATCTAATTGTAGAATGCTTTCTTCATCGAAAACAATCCTATCTCCATTAGTAGTTTTTCCTCTTTGCCCTTTCCTTCCTCAAGCCATAGGCAACCAGTAGTTTACCTTATCTTCACAAATTAATCTTTTTTGGATATTCCATATAAAGCAAATCACACAGTATGAGGCCCTTTGTGTCTAACTCTGTCACTTGGTACGTTTTCAAAATTATTCCATGTTGTAGCATGTATCAGTACTAGACGCCCTTTTTAAGGATGAGTAAGAGCTCACTGTATGGCTGTACTACATTTTGTTTATTCATTCACAGGTTGAAAGACATTTAGGCTGCTTCCATTTTTTGGCTATTATGAATACCACTTGTACGAACATTTGTATATGTTTGTGATGTATGATTTTAAAAGGCATCTAACTCTTAGGCAGTGAGCTAACTGTTGTACTCAGGGAACTAGAGCCTGGGTGATGCTGTGTGTTTCTATGCATTTATGTGCCTGTCTTTCTATGTGTGGGGCTAACCGAAGTTCCTGAATGTTTACAAATAGTCTTTGGGTTTAAAAAGAGGCCAACAAGGCTGAGTCAACTCTTACCATCTTAGCTCTACCCCACACGCTCCGGCTTTCCCTGGCTGCATGCCTTACCTTCTGTTCTGAACCACAGCGTTAGTAAGCCCTGCTGGATGGGAAATGAGCCATGATATTCATGGCCAAAGAAGCCAGTGCACACACACAAACT
Source organism: Petromus typicus (assembly GCA_004026965.1). Lineage (NCBI taxonomy): Eukaryota > Metazoa > Chordata > Mammalia > Rodentia > Petromuridae > Petromus > Petromus typicus. Next base: position 40,913 of record PVIR01001264.1, on the reverse strand, counting down.
CTGTGTGCTTCTGTTATGCTTTGGGATGAAAGGAAAAGTGATATGTATCATTTTTTGATTCAAAAAAAGCAGTAATAAGAACCTTGATCTCAACTTAGCGGGGGAAAGTCATCCATAAATCAGTGGATGTGCTGATGCCTGGATATTAGTTTGGTCAAAAAAGTAATCTACATAAACTACTTTTCTCCCCTTGGTGTCCTAAAACTTTCATCACGGCATCACAGTGTGTCTGTGGAGACAGGCATGTGGTAAGCGGGCAGCTGCTCACAAGGAGCTCTCGTCACAGTTCTCGCAGACAATCGTTTCAGCCTTCCCAGGAGAGGACAATTTCCCATTGGCTATCACCACTGTTTATGGCGAAGAGTCTCCCTCCTCTATCTTCACTCCCCAACTGAGCCTAAATACTCTTCGTTCCCTAATGAGGCCGAGTTAGGTGGTGTTTCTTTGCAACTCTGTTATTTCATTCTGGATAAAGATGGTAGAGTAAAGGTTGGAAATAAATACAGGAAATCAAAGGATGAAACATATTTTCCAAGAACAAAGGAAATGTGTAGGAGACAGAGACAGAGTACTTAACTAAAAATTAGCTTGATCTGGCCAAAAAGACTGCATGTGACAATCTCAGGCATTCTTGTATAAGATAAGATATTCTGTACCTGCTGGTTGAAATATCCTCAAAAGGGTAGAGGATCTCTCCATTGTTACAGATTTCGCAGATGAACCCCTTCTGGCTACAGAGACTGCAGCTGTACACGTGTGAGCTGGCAAATTTAATGACCTTGCCCAAGAATGGAGCCAGTTTTCCCTCTATCACCTGCAGAAAGAGAAATGGGATAGGGAAGAAAATTTGTTGAGAATAGAAAGTAGTCTTGCAAGAAGTGAAAGGAATTCCTTTCCTTTACATAACAGGAAAACCTCTAATTATAATTTCTCAGCAACTCTGAGGAAAAAAAGACATAGAACTCTGGTTGAAACCACTGGAGGTTGGAAAATGAAGCTGGTGAAACTTTTGTATTTCTCTTTCTTTGTAGTTGGTGGAGGGGACTGAGGACCAACCAGCAAATGGGGAACCTACTAGAACAGACCAACTGTACAGTTATGGTGTGGTGTAAGAGGAGTATGATAGGTTTTCTAAAATGGACTGAAGACAGACTGAGAAAATACAAATGTAGTTTATGTGGTAAATTCAATAACACTGTTTCTCTGGGGCATTCATGGATAGTTTTTCATCATCTCTCCCAAGAGAAAAATGGGTAAGAATATAAAGAGGTTGCAATGTGGCAGTGTGAGGGCCATTTCAGCATATAATTTTAGTAGTATTTTTTTAAAAATTGGGAGATTTTACCTTTAAAAAAAAAAATCCAGGGGCCAGGGATTTAACTCAGTGGTTCTAGTGCTTGCCTTGCAAACACAAGGTCCTGAGTTTGCTACTAATGTGGTGACTCATGCCCATCAGCCATCAGTACCGCATACCACAGTGCTGGGCGTGGCGGTTCATGCCTGTAATCCCAGCACTTGGGAGGCAGAGGCAGGAGGATTGCTGTAGTTCGAGGCTTGCCTGGGCTACATAGTGAACTCAGGACCACCCTGAATTACAAAAGCGAGACCCTGTCTCAAAACAAAACACAAAAAACCCCCAAGAGATCTAATAAAGTGAACCTAAATTCCAACATGATGGCAATCCTGGTTCTGAATGGGGTCTTGCTCCTGAGGAGGGACGTGCTATCCACCTGAAATGTATCCCCACCAGGCCCTGGTATCCGCTTTCCCATATTATCTCACCTGCTAGTTTGTGAACACTCATGAGTTTAGTGATATGTCCTTTGTTTGTTTGTTTTATTTTTGAGACAGGGCCTCAGTACTAGTTCAGTCTGGCCCTGAATTCATTACATAGCCCAGGGTGGCCTTGAACTGGAGGTGATCCTCCTGCCTCAGTTTCCTAAGAGGTGTGATTACAGGCATGTACCACCACGCTTGGTGGGACATGAGTTTAAACTATTCACTTAGTTCTTATGAGCTTCAAAGATTTCAGCACTTTCCATATATGCAAGGTAAAATCTGTCTTTACTTTTCTGTCATCAATGTATATGCATAAACAAGCTAATTTGGGTATAAAGAATGGAGATTAAATTTGGTCTGGAAAGCTGAAAATAAACTAGGAGGACCTAGCTGGATGCTTTCAAATGAATATATAATTAAAATCACAATTTTACATACAACTAACAGGGAAATAAGTGATATTTACAGAAAAACTACAGTGTCCAGGTGAACAGGGAGTAGTGACTGAGGATACAAAAGTAAAAGAATACAAAGAATGTAATCATGTCTTTAAAAAAAAAATGAGGCTGTGCAGAGATAGAAATTGAGGTGGCTTAATCCTCAGGAATACCATGATGGTTTATAAGTAATTCTACCTCTAGAGAGGAGGACAAATCAGAGAAGTAAGTCTGTCATTTTACACATAGTTATGTCTTTGCATTAAAATGCCGAAAGTAAACAGAAAATCCAGTTTATGGCTTAGTAAGAGTGGAGCTTCTTCCTTTATGAAGGGATTAGAAATTACCCTGGCTATTATCTGAGTTGGGCTTGTCTGTGTCTCACCATTCCTCTACTTAAGTATTTCTCTACAACCGTTAGAAAGCTGTAGGTAGACTTTCTTTCACATTTGTTGCCTGAGGGACCATTAACTCCGATGATCCCCAAGAAGGCATGATACACACTTTCTAAGAAATAACCACTACCAAATCACATACCAACCACCAGTCAACACTTTCCACTGTGCTACAGGGTTATTTCCAAACTGTGGTAACGGCACGTTAGTTAAGTTTAGCTTTCCTTACTTTACTCTTGTCTTAAATAACCAAAGTTATGACACATATAAAGAAAGGCACCAGATACTGAACCGTTTGGAACCTAGGTGACTACTGGTTGTTTGAAGAAACTGGGAATGTGAGGAAAACTGTGAGGAAGAATGAGTTTTCTTCTAGGATCTAAAGGAAAAGATTGAGCATCTTGTACAGAAAGCTTTTGCTCTCTCTAGTTGGTTTCTTTGAACATTCTGAAGGTTGCTGATTTCTTTGAACATTCTGAAGGTTGCTGAAATATTTCACCATATTTACACTGCCACCAATATTGTATTCATTCCTACTTAGGGATTTTAAAGGTTTTGAAAATTAATTTGGGAATTTATATGTTTATAATATTTACTTTTCCTACCAAAAATCTGATACACATCTCCATTTTATTAAATCTTCATTTATATTAATAAAAAAATTTCCCCTGCATAAGCCATTTACATTTATTACTTAGGTTATATTTTTAAGTTATGTTTTTTATTAGCTATTACTGGGGTACTAAACTATATTGACATTTGTGTACATCCTACATCTGACAATTTTCCTATATTTAATCAATATTGGTTATTTTTAGGTGATTCTTGTGTGCCTTCTTAAAGCCAAAAGCTGGTTTTTTCCTTTTGAAAATTATATCTCCTGTTTATGTTTCATGTTCTATTGCATCAGTGAGATATTCTAAAATAGTATTAAAAATAATAAGTATTAGTAGCCATAATTGTTATTTCATTGAGAATCAATTGGAAATTATGAAATCTACTGTGACTCATTTTCTCCACTTTTTATTCCCTCTATATTTTAAAATAACATCTTTACTGGAACAATTCACGTACCATATAATTCAATCATTTAAAATGTGCAATTCAATGGCCCTGTTCACAGAATTGTATGCTGTCACTATAACCAGTTTTAGAACACTTCATCCATCTTTCCCTAAGTCCTCTTGCACATCCATTCTTAGTTACTCTCACTCCTCCCTTTCCCTGCTCCCCTGAGTCCAAGTGACCAATAATCTACTTTCTGTCTCTATAAATGTGCCTAGTTCATATAAATGGGCTCACATGATAGGTGTTTTCTAGTGACTGGCTTCTTTCAATCAGCATGAAGTTGAGATTTATGTTGTTTCTTTTTAAATGTCTACGACCTAAGTTTCTCTCTTCTTTCCCCCCTTTCCCCCATCCTACTCCAGGCTCTTATCACCCCTCTCCAGGTTAATGAAAGACTGTGCTGATTCCATTTCCAGATGCCAGCCTTTTCGCTTTGGCCCATCTAGCAGGCACAGTTAGTTTTATATACCACTTGCCCGTGCATACTATGGTGCACAATGGCATCATTTCCATCACTCCTTGGTGAAGTCTTACTTTATCAAGGATCGAAGCTTCTCCTTCTCTTGTTTAATATAATTATACTGTCCCAGACATTCAATACGAGGGTGAACTAAACAGAAGCAGAGCTTACATTTCTCTTGGTACACACAGACAGCTACAGGTTGATGCCACATTGTCTAGGCCAAGTCAATTCCATGGTGAGCAGACACTCCTGTCCACAACATGCTCTCTTGCTCCTGTCCCTTTGGCTGTGTCGTTTCCTCTTTTGAGAGTTTTACTGCTTTTCTTAACATCTTCTCAAGTTTCACGTCGGGTCCATGGCTCACATTTTTCTGGCCTCATCTGGAAAGCCATATTTGGTTGCTTCAGCTGCCACAACCATTTGTGCTTCTTCTCTCTAGATATTTACTTTTATATTGCATAACTTAATATAGAACTAGATGTTATTTTGTACTTGTTGCTATTGTTTAACATGTGATTATTTTGTTTTCCAATAGTATACTGAACACACAGTCCTAAAAACTGGCAATTTTATATGGGGTAACCTAAAAAAAATTCACTGGAGGGCAAAGAGTGAGTTTGCTGCTCATTTTGAATATTCTCTCCCTTCAGGACACTGAGTCGAGTCTTTGTTGACTAACCAAGGCAGCATTTTTTGTTTTTTTGAGATTTTGTCTTTTCTGTTGGCTGTCAGAAGTCATATCTTTGGATTGTCTTTATGTCATAAATGTTTTCATCATGAGGCTGTATTGGTTAGGAGGGAACAGGGAGTGTTTGGATTTGGTGGCAGTCCATTTGTGGACATCGTCCAAGTGGCTGAAAATGCTGGACATTTCCCTTCCAGAAAAGTAAAGTAATATTCTGAAATTTATTTTAGAACTTTTAAGCATTTCTTTGATATATATAGAAAAGAAAACTTATATATGTGTTTTAAACTTAGAATAAAACTACTAGCAGCACTAGGAACAGAAGTGAGCTCTTAACTGTGTGCCTTCCCGAGCATGGATCTGGTAACACGGAGGGCAGCCAGGCCTGACCAGGACAAAGTAAACACAAAACTTCCTTAGTAAAACTGGCCAATGCTTATTTTAAAAAGAGAATATACAACTATGATACTGTTTTTGCTTCTTGGAGACTTAGGTATATTTTTCCACTGCATAGTTGTTTGATACATGAAAGTGTCTTGCCAAGAGGGTGATGTTCCAAAGTATCCCTTCCGCACTTGTTTCTGGGTATGGAAAAGAAGGTGATCTGAGTGCAGATTCCAGCCCATCCATTTTCCAGCTATGACTTTGGCAAGTTACTTGTTATCACTGAGCCTCGCTTTCCTTAAATGAAAAATGAGGGTAACATCTGCCTTGTAGGATTGAAGGGCAGATCAAGATTTAATATGCTGAAACAGCTCAGTGACTAAGAGCAAATGATCAATAATTAACAGCCCATCAATACATATCTTTCTGTAAACAGAACTCCTCTATGATTAAAACTCATCTCTCCTTTCAAACACAGGCTTTAGAAACAGGAGAAAGAAAAAAAGGTACTAAGTTCATCTGTCATTTTACAAAAGGCAACATGTTGTTTTGTTTGGATAAGACCTACAGAAATTAAGGTAAAGCCGGCAGGTCCTAATACTGCTCTAAGTAAAAGACAGTCTCGAACAAGCATATTTACTTTGAAAACGAATGCTGGGGCAGACACTTAGCACATGTCAAACCTGATATGAATCACTCAGGTAAGACAGCATCTCAGCAATACCTGGAAATTGTCTTCTCACTCCTTCCCTATTTGTAATTCAATTAGACCCAAGATAATGTAAGTTTATAACTATCCATCAGAAGTTTCATCCTTAATAGGGTTAAGTGTGGTGGTTTTACTTAACCAGGTGGTCAAATGGGCATGTTGTAAGTGCTAGTGAAACAGACTTCTGAGCTGAGGTTTGGTTGTCTCTTCATTCATTTCTCCCAAAGCTCATGTCTACATGAGCAAAGTCATGATGAAGTGACGGGCAGAGAATGCACGTGGCTCCCCTTCGAGCTCTGTGGCCCCTGCACTTGATCCCTTCCATATTCTCCACTTACCAAACTCACCTAATGCCTCGAGAAGAAGCGGATGTCCAAGTATAGGGAAAGAGATTGTTTCTGGTTTCCATTAAACTTAATTTCTTATCCCAAGAAAGGTACCAATCTGATTGATTCACTTGGGAGTGTGCATATAGGGCAACTTCAGAGGTGTCCTACGGACTAAGTGTGTAAAAAATACAAAGTTCCATTTGTAATTAAAAATTCTGCCATCTTTTCCTGTGAGACAAGGATAAGATGCCGCATTAAGCTGCTATCTTCTTCCGGATTTTGATATTTTTCACTTTTACAGTCTCTCTATAAAATTCTTTTGCTGCCACTTCAGGTACTTCCAGAACTCAAGAGATGATCAAATGTCAGCTGACGAATACACCAAATATGCTTACCCTTCCGATGCAAAGGCAGCCCATGAAAGCTGCCTGGTTGAACCTACAGCTCGGGGATACACACATTTCTCTCCCTCTTCTATTCTGGTCAAGATGGTCAGCACTGGAATTTGAGGCCTATGGCTTTCTTGCAGACTAAGACAACAGACTTTATTTGATTTACTTTCTTGCAGACCAATCAAAAATTACAATTAAGTTAAAAAATAACCTAGTGTTGCCTTTTCCAAACCACAGTTCAGAAGCAGCTGCTTATTACTCATGTGTGGCACCAGGAAATTGCAGTGTCATGTTCGAGTTCTGCAGCCAATGGGGACCTGTGGGATTAGGAAAAGGGCACACATGACTTTGCTTTGTCAGTTACCTCTGCCTCCTTGGCACCTCACAAAGCTACACCTACAGGGGAACAAGACCAAAAAACCTGACAGAAAAGAAAAGGCTCTTATCACATTTATTTATGCATCAGCTAATTTTTTCCAAGTTGTTTTTCACTTCAAAACATGTATGGCTGAGACATGGCGTAACATCTAGATTTTGCACCACTGTTAGGAATACTTTGACGAAGAAGTTGCTGCACTTGACAAATGACTCCTCCTCTAAAAGTCTAACCCACCGACTACATTCATGTTGAAATAACTCATCTGCTATTCACTAGGAACAAGTGAGTGAAAATAGAAGGATCAGAATTATCAACACTGTAATTTTCATATAATTTAGCTTGCATTTGCTTGGGTAGACGACTGTGAAAGGTTGTATTTTGTCTCTGAGTGCCATTTGCCAGCATTAATAGGTAGGTAGAATGAAGCCTAGTAACCTCAGCCAGGACAGTCTGCACAAAGTTGGAAAGAGCAGCTGGTAGACTCTTCCTTCCGTACTGGGGATCAAACTCAGGTCCTTGTGCCTCCAACGTAGGCGTGGTACCACTTGAGCTAAAGCCCTGGCCCTAGCCTGTGGATTCTTTTCAACACACAGTGGGACTATCCTACATTCTCATTCCATTCTAAAATTTACTATTCTATTTTTTAGGGGTTTGTGAGTAAGAAAATACAAAGTATGCCATCAAAAGCATATGGGATATTCCTATTTTGGCTAATCAAGAATTTTGCTCAGGGATTATTATAATATCACAATGAGCTCTTATCTGATCCTCTCCCAAAGGTGATAGTTTCTACTAAAACTTTGGAAACTCTGATCATTTAATGTGGTTTAAATAAGTGGGTATATTTATGAGTGGTCATAATCATTCTTATCACCCCACATGAAACTAAGGAATTTCAATAGCAAAGACAAATCCAAAGTACAAATTTCTTATCCAGAAAAAATACAAGGGTGGGGCTTCTTTGTGACAGTTTTTCTCCTCAATCTGTAGCTTACTTAAGTGACAATTCCATGGAATTTTTATAAAGCATTTGTGAGAACTAAGGGCAATAACATGGTTTAAATATTCTAAGCCCAAATGAATAAAAAAAAAAAATCAAAATACAAATACCCAATAAATTGTTTTGGCTGGGAAGGGGAGCAATTCAGAGAAATGACATCAACAAGTTCTAGGTTGGTGTTGAATATTAAGTTTCAAAGTAGCCAAGTCCCAAGGTATGATTATATGTAGTTTACAATATTTCAAATTGAAATAGTTCCTGAAAATTCCCAGTATGATCAGAAGAATTCTGCTTCTCTGTTAGTTTTATGTCTACAATAAATGTGATCTTAGTTTCTAGTATTCATTTTTGGTTCTAAGTTACGGCATTACGGACTCACTGGATAGCAAATGAGAAAAATTCCTAAGCCGTCTTTGTAACCCAGTTTCCTTATTTAACACACGAAGAAGCTGACGTCCAGAGACCTGAGAGAGCTAAGCTTCCAAGTGACAGACTGGCTTTCTTAACATCCTTAACATCCTCCACAAGGAAGGGCCTTTCTGAGGGCATTCAGCTCAGGCTGCAACGCAAGGGTTTGTATCAGCCCCAGAGCTCCAAGGCCACACTGTGAGTCTCCTGAGCCACCATATAAAAATGGAGACTTCTAAACTCTTCACTCCTGTATCCAAGCAAGATGCACAATCTCTGCAGGCCAGGTTCACACCCACAGTTTTGATCCGAATTGGATCTGCCTTTGGTTTATGGAAAGAAACAAAAATTATTTTAACTGCTCACATCCTGTATAATTTTCTGAATATGGAGAGGATCTTAGTGTTTTGCTGGTTATGCTACTAAGAAATTCATAATGTAACACAGAATTCTGTGACAAAAATGGTCTTACCATCAATTTCAACCCTATTCTATCAGAATTTGGAGGTGTAACTTTATTAAGAGGAAAAAGCAACTGCAGTTGGAAAAACAGGCAAAGCAAAAAGTGACTTCTTGTTGGCATGTACATGGAAACAACTGAAGGAGAAAAGGGCTCTTCAGAAAGGATTTGAGTGGAAACCAATGGACCTCACCTTTTTTTTTTTAGTTTTTTTTGAGACAGGGCCTCACTTTGTAGTTCAGGCTGATCCTGAACTCAGCAATCCTCCTGCCTCTGCCTCCTGAGAGCTGGGATTACAGGTGTGAGCCACCACACCTGGCACTGTGGCAGGTGGTACTGACTGATTGCTGGTGGGTGTGAGTCACCACGCCCAGTATTGTTAAATGTGGTTACTGGGACTTTGTGCTTGCAAGGCAGGCATCAGAACCACTGAGTTAAATCCCTAACCCTGTACTGGCAAACAGATGTAACCTGATCACGTAAGGAAATGAACCACAAGAGCCAGTACACTGTTGGATGTGATGGTACGGGCCTGTAAATCTAGCACTCTAGGAGGCTGAGGCAGGAAGACTCCAAGTTCAAACCCCAAAGGACAACTAACTTAATCAGATTCTATTGCCAAAAAATAGAGTGGGGGGCTGAGGATGTAGCTCAGTGAAGGCTCAGGATCCAATCCCTTGTACGATAGTGGGAAAAAAAAATAATAAAGCCAGGACTACACAAAGGCCAAAGCAAAGCAAGGAAGGAGGGACAGGATGCAAGCAAACTAAGACTCCGTGGAGAAAGGCCACGTAGGTGTGTGCAGAGAAACAACAGGGTGCAGCTGACTGCAATCTAAACGTGGCCGGAGTGGGAAATCTTGGTTTCTGTTGCTACTGATGTCCCCAATGAGCTCTCTGATGATCTTTTTGTCAAGTACCTTCTCCATGCCTCAGTTTCCTTATCTATGAAATAAAGTGCTTATGCTAAGTTGTTCTAAATGAAATGATCAATAAGGATTCCTTTCAGTTTGAAGATTCTATGATTTTGTGATTAACAGGGGAAAACATCAAAAGGAGCTTTTTCAATAGCTCAGGCATGTAGAAAGGGAATATCGGGGGGGAATGGATAAAAGGTGAGTTTAACCAGACTAATTAGAAGATACCCCAGGAATTTTCAACAGAAGTGAAATAATGTCACCAGCTTTTTATTCCCTTGCTTGCTGAGTGCCCTTCAAAGAGGGAAGTAAGATCTTTCAGAGACTGTCTCCTCACAGGTGTGCAACCAGATATCAGTTTTCCTCTGCAAATCTGTCTTCTCACCAATGCATTTAATTAGTCAATGTTTAGCTAGCACTCTGGGGATGAAAAGTACAATATAAGCGCTCAACATTATCGCTTAACAGCTTTTCTAGGACCAGGAATCCCAGAGATTAAATGAGAAATGAAAAGTGGGTTCCGGGGTAGAGGCTGTGATCTAATAAGAGTGCTGGGTCACAGATGAAGTATAAGCCTTGCAGAAAAACTGAAATAAGTGCTCCACATCAGGTCTGAGATTGCTGATAATTTTTACTCACTGCCTAAGGCATCAATGAACAGTAAACAGCATTTACAGCACAGTGCTCATTATGATTCTACACATCCTGTTTCACAAGGATATGGTTGGGTATGGGTGGTATCTGTATGCTTGGGAGTGTGTATATCCATGTCATGGATTCAAATACAAAAATAAGGAGGGATGGATAAATTAATAAATGCTGCTGGACTAATCGGTTAACCATCAGAAGAGAAAATAAGGTTGAATCCCTAATTCATCCCAGAAAGATGTAAAATTTAAATAAAACTTACATAAAAACTGAAGATTTCAACATAAGAGAGTGATTAAAAAAATGTAATAAAATAGAAAGTATATAACAAATTACTGGTTACAAAAATAAGATAAACTGGGAAAATACTTCCTACTTAATTTATAAAGAGCTCTTTCAATTTAATAAAAAGGTCAACAATAAAATTTAAATTCAGATAAAACAAGAAATTACAAATGGTCAATAAATAAAGATGCTGAACCTTATAATGGAAAAAAATTGAAATTAAACAACTGTGTGAAGTTATTTTTATCAGAATGGCTACGTTTCAAAACACTAATATTGAAAGTTAATACAGAAAAAGAAACTCTTAAAAATAATAAATGGAAGAATATTCAAAAGGTTCCACCTCTTCAAAATTCCACCTATTCAAAAGGTAACTGCGAAGATCTATTCAATTTCAAAGCATTCTCTGACCTATGGTAGCACTTCACTTTAATGAACTTACACCAAAGACGTACTTGCTTGTGCATGTGAGGAAGTCTCAAAGGTATACACAACAGTTATGTCTTAACAAAAAAAACTGTCACGGTTTAAAAATAACTTAGGTTTTAGTTACCTCAGTTTGTGGGGTTTAAACTGAAGTAACCTTAGGTATAAAGTGACTATCCTGAGAAGCTGATAAAAGGAATGAAATACACCTTCCTGTGTTCTGAAGGTGCATCTACACCCAGTGCCCACAGACGGCCGCATACTTGAGCAGGCTGGTAAGCAGAAAAGCCATGCCACAGGCAGGTTGTATAACTTGGTCCTCCTCAAAAACTTAAGCATGTATAAATATGAAGGATTATCTGAAAAGATACAGACTGGTTACAGTTAACAAAAGCTTCTCTGGCAGAGTTGAAAGGAGGAGAGAGGAGAGACTTGAAAAAGATAATTGTGGGGCTGGAAGCCTATAAGTAGAAGTCTAGCATGTGTGAGGTCTTGGATTAGATCCCCAGCACTGCACAATAAATACTAAGTACATAAGATTCCATGTTAATTTTTAACTAATTATGAAACATTACTTTTATAATGTGTTCAAATTGAAAAAAATATGGGCATGGCTTTAGAAAGACAAATATAATTTGCATATGTATATATGTAAACATTAAAATACAGAAAACTTTCATTTTTAAGTTTTATATAAACTATATTTTCACTTGTTCTTAGGAAATACTGTGAAAATAAGTATGTTACTATCAGTGAACCTATTGTGACTACATCAGCTTTGGTGCATGCATCCTGGAGAGCTGGCGTCTGAGCACAGTGCTCTCTTAGGGCTTGTTCCAGCTTGGGAAGTAACACTGCCTCGTCAGTTACAATGATTTATAAGACACGCAGTGTCAATACCCGTATCTAATAGCAGATGCTTTAAGTTTGGTTTTTATCTCTTTAAATACTAGGCTAGGAGTTAGTAAATAAGCAGTCAGTTTGGATGCATAGTGTTTGTTTTTTTTTTTTGAGACAGGGTCTCGCTTTGTGGTTCAGGCTGACCCTGAGCTCAGCCTCCAACTCACATCACAGCAATCCTCCTGCCTCTGCCTCCCGAGTGCTGGGATTACAGGCGTGAGCCACCACACCCGGCACTGTGGTATGTGGTACTGGTTGCTGCTGGGGTGAGTCTCCACGCCCAGTATAGTATGTGGTTAACCAGGGGATCGAAACCAGGTCCTTGTGCTTGTAAGACAGGCGCCGGAACCACTGAGTTAAATCCCCGGCCTGCATAGTGTGTTTTGAGAGAATTCACTTAATGCTTTAAATGCCGCCTTCCCGGTAAGATGTGCTACGTGGCCAGGACTTTTCCCTTCCTTGCTGCCTTTCAATGACTCTTTTCTCAGGGGTGTTACTCCAGCCCCTGGTTGGTCCTGCACCATGTATTAGTTTCAGACTGTGGTGGATGGTTAAAGCAGGAGAAAACATATTGATATCAGATTTTAAAATTTCCTCCACCTCCTCGGAGGTCACACTAATGCTGCACTACCCAGGGTACTGTGTAGAAGTATGATTTCATATTGAAATGCTTTACTACTTAATTGGATGTCACTCACTGACCTGCTCTAGATGTGGCCCAAAGAAATAAAGGAAAACCTGAGTTTTACCACCGGTAGAGATTTCAAAGATCAGATCAGGTTCAAGGAAAAAGGATTTTAATATGTTGAAAGGGCTAGTACAATCTAAGTGGAAAAGAGTGCTAAGAAAGGAAGCCAGGGCACTGCCAGTTTGCTGGAGGGCTACAGATCTATGATCTGTTTAGCATAGAATATCCTTCATATAGCCCGAGTATCAGCCACTCGAGCCTTTCTGTACCACCAGGCCGAGAGAAGCCTCACATCTGGATTCCTTTGGCTACTGCTCTTAGCTCTGACGAAAGAGAAATACTGACAAGGACAGAATTTTGTATGAGCTGCACAAGTTTCAGTGTCCCTTGGTTTTCCTGTCCTCTACGAGTGTGGGGAACTGAAGAATGATTTTATTTAGTCTTTCACAATCTTATTTTCTTTAATAAAGAGAGTTTAGCTAATTAAAACTCTAAGCAACTGTAGACAAGCTTATGTAAAATAGAAGAGGTTCATTTATTATCTTTTTAAAATTACATGTTTAGTAATCTCAACACTTAGGAGGCTGAGGCAGGAGGACTGTCACAAGTTTGATTCCAGCCTGGGCTACATAGTGAGTTCAAGGCCAGCCCAACTTACATAGCAAGACTCTATCTTAAAAAAACCAGATACATAGATAATTTTAAAAATTGCATTTAAAAATTGCAGTTCAATATACTAAAGGGAATAGGTCTTGTTTGCTGTTGCTGTTGGTTTTTTTTCAGTGTTGGGGATTGAATCCAGGGTCTCACGTTATGCTTGGGCAAATGCGCTGTGTCTAAGATATAATCCCTGCCCCCATGCACAAATCTTAAATGTCCAGCTCAATGAGTTTTAAAACATGCATGTGTGCTGAGCATGGTGGCTCATGCCTGTGATCCCAGAATTTGGGAGGCACAGGCAGGAGGATTGCTGCTGGTTCAAGGCTCACCTGGACTACATAGTGAGTTCAGAGCCAGCCTGAACACAAAGCAAGACCCTAACTCAAAAAACTAGCCCCCTAAAAAAAAAAAAAACAAAAAAAAAACGCACGTGTTTCCTTCTTGTTCTCCTGACCACCAATTCCAACCACTCTCTGTGCCATCACATGGGGATCTTATTAAAACTGGCCAAATAACAGTAATGACATCAGCAAAATCACCAGCATCCACTCGGCAGCACTAGCACACACACAGTGGGCATAAAATAAGTAATAACTGTTATTGTTTTTCACAAGAGCTCTAAAAGTTCAGTATTTTTTTCATTACCAGTGTTACAGAACATAAAGCTGAGGTTCAGCAGAATGACATTCTATGTCCAGGCTCATCCAGCTTGGAGGTACAGAGCAGGGAGCCTAACCGCTACCATGTTCTGGTGCCTAACTAGAACTGGAATTTTTTTCATGAAAACCCCCTCCTGTCTCTCCTCCCCCTACAGAAGGAGATGCTAAATACAGCAGATTTCTCCACCCTTGACTTCAGTCTTTATCCACCAGCCATCCATCTTCCGATTGCATGCTGCCTGCTTGTGCCTTTAAAAAGTCATGGTCACAACAAGCACCAGGCACTGCTATTAATATACATGAGTTCTGGGTGCCTTCTGTATTTATTTCCAATTCTCACTGTAACTTAAGTATTATTATACTACTTTTACAAATTGGTAAATGTAGACAGATGAAGGGCAGAGTCAAGATGCATTCAAACTGGAATTCAGATTCGGGCTTGTCTGATCTCAGTGCTTGGTTCTTCCCCTTCTACGACAGTTTGGGAGTCACATCCTCACACATCTGCTCAAATGTCACCTTATTTCTAAGGCACACTGGTTCCAAATTTGCCCTTTCTAGATCCACTGCCGTCTGTAGTTCTAAACAGATCACTCGTTAAGGAGGAATAGTTCTTGTCCCATTTCTATTTTAGGCCCTTCTAAGTGAATTCAACCTTTGCATTAAAGAAGCCAAAACTGAGAATTTCTGAAACATCTATGGTAGGCAATGGATCCAAACATTTAAATTGTAACTTGGTCCAACAAAATGGCAAGTCTTTGCCCAGATGGGGTTATGGTCTAAGGGAGTGAATACAGAGGGCAAATGACGAAGTGGCTGCCAGTCAAGTACCACAAGCGCAGAAGGACTTCGAGGGGATGTGTGGTTCATGAGCTCTTGGGACATGTGTAATTCCTGGAAGATGAGCTACTCCACTCACTAACGAAGGACAAGGGTAAATTCTGTGGGCAGCCAGAGAAGCCATAATGGGCAAGTTTTGAACTGATCTTGAAAAGTGTTTTATCATTGGAATGACTAGTATTCTTTTTGATTATATATGGTAAAAAATATAAAAACGCCAAAATATCTGGTACATGTTCAGCTCCTTCTGAATATTTAAAATGAGTATTAATGTGCAATCTGTAAGTCTCATAACCCCAGAGAAAATGGCTGGTGCTGCTTCCTGACAAATTCTCCCAGCATTTAGTTGTGATCATTCAATCTTACTTAAGGTTATAAGTTAATTTTTCCCTTTTGAATCTTACAAAAATTTAAATTACACCTATTTCTTTCAAGTCTCAAGATAAAAATTCTCTTTAAAAAAGTCTACTCCGGGAAAGCACAATATTTAAAATAATTTAAAACATGAATTGGGTTGACAAGGTGATTCCAAAATTGATCTGGAAGAGTAAAATGTCAAGCCTAAGTAAGGTAACTGTTTAAAACAAGAATATGAGGATGTATCTATGCTTCCAGATGTCAAAATATAAAATTTAAATAAGTGATAGTGGCACTGAAGTTGCTCTTGAAGGATATAAAAGTTTGCTCAGAAACACAATTAGATTTCAGTGAACATGATTCATCTGAACTCAGTGTGGAAAGACAGATCGTGTGTGTGTGTGTGTGTGTGGTACTGGGAACTGAACCCAGGGTGCTCTATCGCTCAGTTACACACCCAGGCCTTGATATGGATCCTGCCAAGGTGCCTGGGTGGAATTTGAATTTGTGATCCTGCTGCCTCAGCCACACTCAGTGCTGGGACTACAGATGTGCACCACTGGACCCAGGTGGAAAAACATTAAGATTCAAAAAAATGAAGCTTCCATACATGATTTATCTGGGGGGAAGATACCAAGTACATCATTTTATACTGAAAAATAAAGATGAATTTCAGAAATTTACTATTAAATTACATTTTTTTTTTAGCTCATGGGATCAATCCCAGGGTCTCAGCATGCTAGACTCTACCACTGAAATGTACCCTCAGCCCTTAAAATAAACTGTTAAAGCAACCAAGAAAATACACACAATTACATCCCTGGGGATAGAGAATGGGTTTATATGCGTTTTCAAGCCACAGAAGATATTACACAATGGAAAAATGGGTGTTAAGTTAGTACCACATATAAAATTCAAGGGCAAACAACAGAACTAGGGCATGTATCACACATAGAGTATTGACAGCTTCAATATAGAAGCTAACTGAAAAATAGTCTGTCCACAATGGGGATAAGATGTGATTTTTTAAAAATGTAGTCTCACACACACATTTAAAAAAGTCAAACAATAAGAACAGCTCACAGGCCAGGGGTGGTGCCATGCCTGCCTGGTGAGCACAAGGGCCTGAGTTCAATCCCTGGTATTGTGGAGGAAAAAAAGAAGCAGTCCCAACCTCCTTTGCCTCTGAAATTACCAAATATTTGAGTTTTTTTAAAAAAATGACAACAATTCATGATGGGTACAAATACTATACTCAGGGCTTATACAGAGTTCAAACCTTCTGACTCTAGTAGTTCCTCTTTTAAACTGTTAGAAAAATGATTGTGCATAAAAATGTCTACCATTTTATTTATCATAATAAAGAATCAGAAAGCTTAAATGTCCTATAAGGAAAACCAGCGATCGCAATGGGATCTTGCACAGCCATTCAAATAGCTAGCGCTACAGGTGGAACGAGACTCGAGACTCACAACCTAGGGGCTGCGGAGGCCACGTGACGACGGCAGAGGACACAGTCCCACTGAAGCCTCGCTGCATCTTATGGGCATCTCCTATCCCACTTTATCGCTGAGGACATGACCCAGTCAGCTCTGTGCTGGGGCTAAACTTCTGCGCCATGCAGTCTGGAGGATTATTTTCTCTTTAGCAACTGTCCACACTTCCCCAAATTCTCTAAAATCAGCATGACTTTATAATCAGGAAAAGCCACAAACAAAACAAAAGCAAAAGCAACTTTTTATAAAGTGAAGGGCGAGCCAAGAAGGCCCTTTCAAGTTCTGTGTTCTGTCCCACGACAGCCTGTGGTATGGGGACAGCACCACCACCAAACGTTCTGACTCTCCTGGACTCTGGGCTCCCTTCCCCCTCCGTGTTCTTCCCAGTAGAAGTCTGGGGCCACTTGGCTGAGTGAGGAAGAAAACGCTCTGGGGAGAGGTAGCACCATCGGGGCCTGTCTGGCCTCTTTGTTTTCTTTCCTCAGCTTCACCTCTGTTTCCTTCATGCCCACCTTTAGGCTTGCCACCATGTCCTGGGAATAAGTTCTGGCCCAGCAAAACAACACAGGGCATCTTTTGGGTTAAATGTGGGATCAGCCTGTCACAGTTCTATGGCTGAATTGCATTTTTCAGTGGTTATGCCTTTAAACTCAAACCCCTTTAAAAAGAAATTTAAGGAGAGCAAAACACAGGAAACACTGCCAAATGCCAATAACATATTTTGGTCGTTTGGGGAACGGGCAGCTTTAGAAACCACAAATTCCCACTTATGCAAGGGCTACTAGAGCTTTTCGTTTATTGCTTAGTGACAGAAGCCTGGCTCTTAGACCATGGTCAGAGTTGCTGTCTCTTGTTTTCTTTTCTTTCTCTCTCTCTGGGCTATCACAGTAGGAGCTGGCTAATCTTATGGCTCAAATAAAAATAATTTAATAAAATAAGATAATCATTTTCCACTGACAGTATGGTTCATTTGCATGTCTTGGTATTGTTATCCTGAAGTTCACTTACATTCAACCATACATTATGGTTGGTGAGCCCCCCCCCCGCCCCCCGTGACTTCACCTTTAGTGGCCAGGCTTTGGTGCCTTGTGGGCCCCTGTGTGCTCTGTCTCCTTTCTCGAACAAAATGACTGAAGGAGAAGATAAGATGCCAGTCAGTCACCATGCCTTCCAAAACCACGAAAGGCACAACACAAAATGCAAGAAACTCCAGAGCTCTTTTCTGTCCTTAGATCTGTTCTGATGACAAGGGACTAAGAACGAAAGCATCAAAACTGAATGATGAGGTTTCTCTTCTTAGGCCTCCACCATCAAAACTGGTTTAAATGTGGCTTGGCCAGCCCCAGCATATGAACTAGTCAACTAGATGAATTTATCACCAAACAAATCAGAAATGAGGTGCCAGCGAGCTCAGGTTTTCACATCAGTTCATTAAACTATTGGCAAATAGGAACCAGGCTCTCTTGGAGGTAAGTAGATTACAGTGAAGGAATTTCTAGATTTCTTTACATACTACCTAGTGAGCACTTTGTGGTGAGCACGTGGACAACGTACAGCGCAACTACAAGTCAAGGGAGCAGCCCTGGAATGTGGTAGCTGATGTCCACTGAGTTAGGGGCCAACTAACATCGGTACAAGTAACTGATTTAACTCTATAAGGTTAAAATGCAGTAATTTGGTGAAAATACTACCAAAATCTAGAGAAAACAAAAACTATAGAAAAAAGTGGAAAGAGATCTTCAACAAAATACTAACAAATTGAATCAAGCCACATAAAAAAAGAAATAAACAACCTATAAAAATAAATTCCAACTGGAATTTATCCCAAGAATGCAAGGTTAGTTTAACATCTGAAAATCAATTTAAAAGACTACTTGAATAAATAATAAAGGACAAAAACCATATAATTATTTAATAGATTCAGAAAAAGCCTGTGATAAAATTCAAAACATTTCTGTGATAAAATGCTCAACTCGGATATAAAAGGAAACATCTTAGCCTGATATAAAGCATTTATGAAAACCTAACAGTTAATATCATACTTAATGGTTGAACAACCAAATGTTTTCCTTGTAAGATTAGAAACTAGACAAGGATGTTTGCTCTTACCACATCTATCCAACACTGTTCTGGAAGTTCTAGCCAGGGCAATCAGGCAAGAAAAAGAAATGACAAACTCCAGATTGGAAAGGTAAAAGTAAAACTATCACTTGTTTCAGATGACAAGATCTTGCATATAGAAAAGTTGGTAAGATTTTACTGACATGTAAGTCAGAAGAAATAAGTACCAAAAATACATTTTGAATAGGACTCTTAATTATAACCATGTATGTTGCATCTAGTTTTGGAGAGATTACTGTCTAGGTCAGAATTATTGAAAAATTTATTAAGAATCTCACATCAAATCCACTAAAGGAGTAGTTTTACTATTAAAGCATGACATATACTCATTATGTATGTACATGTATATCTGTATATATTTTTAGTTTCCACTACTACTAAAAACACTTATTTAAATACATATTGAGTACATTAGACAACATCAAGGTGTAGAATGCCAAATGACTAGCCTGCTGGGAAGGACAGATGATATTAGTTTGAGATGCCTGCTCCAGGTCTCCTTGCCCTGGATCATGAAAGAACCCATAAGGACATGGATTCTAGAGTCAGGCAAGAAGTAGGCCATCACCCTGTGCTGCTGAGGCTGAGGTTCTTGGGTAAATGAGGGTAAGAACCTGTATGTCTCTCAACATGATGATCCTTTAAGGCACAAAGAAAGCCATATAAGGGCCAAGGCCACTCAGGAACCTGAGGGTTAGTAAAATAAAAGCTCTGCATCTGCTCACAAAACCTTGTAAGGCTACAGTGTGCTGGGGGGGGGGGGGTTGTTATGAGAGCTCTCTAGTAGTTCCTGCTTTCTTCCTTACAGCAGAGATTCTGTTGCTTTGGGTTTGCTGGCTAATGTTGGCCTTGACCCTGCAAAATTTTCCTGTCTCACTCAGAAAACTACATATCCTGATGTTGGCTATTAACCCTTCTTACTTCAGCCTCCCTCATAAGGACATTTTAGGCCTCATGCTCTTTCTTTACAAATCTATCAGCATCTCTTTCTAGACCAATTCTGAAATCTTGTGTAAAATCACATGTTCATCAAAGAATAAAAAATTTTCTTTGTTCTCCTGAGTTCCAGAAACAACAGCAGCAGTGTTAAAAATAAAACCGAAGAAAAACTGCCTAAGTATTTCTTAATTGTGCTCTGAACTTCCTATTTTGAAAGTGAATGTGAAATAAATGTATCTTGTAGTGAGCATGTAGACAATGTACAGAGCAAGTGTAAGCCAAGGGAGAAGCCCCGGAATGTGGCAGCTGACACTGAGGGGTTCACATCTACGGATCGAACCAACTGTGAATTAGAAATATTTGGGAAACAGTAAAGTGTGTTTATATTGAACATATACCAACTTATTATTTCTTAAGCAATACAGTATTACAACCACTTGCATAGCACTTACACTGTATTAGGTATTATAAGTAATCTACAGATGATTTCAAGTAGGATATATATAAGCTATGTGCAAATACAGTGCCCTTTTACATAAAGGACTTGAGTATTCAAGTTTTAGTGAGTGTGTGGATTTCTTGTAACCAAACCCCAATTATACCAAGGGATAATTGTAGTTACATCAACCAACTGACTGCTCACAGTAATTGGCTATATCAGACACTTCATCTTTAAAAAATTATTTTACTAATAATTAGGGTTGTAGACATAAGAAAACTGCACAAGCAGAAGCTCTTTAATAATTTCCCTGGGTATTGCAAATGTACTTAAGAAAACATGCTTGAATGAGCTTTAGGAAGAAAGCTTGGTGTGTGTGAGTCCCTATCACTTTTCCTGAAACACTCCTGAATGTTAGGCAACTAGGAAGAATTACCCTGTACGGAGACAGTGACTAACCATGGCATTCAAATTCTTGTTTTCTGTGTCAGTCCAAATTTTCTTTTTTTAGGTTTCCAAGTTTTACTCTGCCATCAATTCAAAAAATGGAAGAGGATTTTAAAACCACCCCCCCTCCCCCCAAAATGGTAGAATTCTAGAAAAAAAACAGACTGGATATATTTATGTGACCTAGGGAAAACTGCCACCGAGATGATCCCTGAGCCCACAGAAGGAAGGTGGTAATCTTTGTGATAAAAGCACAGGAGATTCCAATGAGGAGACAGATAATTTATGAATTAAAAACCACTTAATCATTAAGAGCCAAAGCTATTGCTTTAGAGTGAATTTCAAAATGGAAAAAAATTATAACAGCATTTCCCAAATTTTAATCATGTGAAACTGTCTTTGCAACAGTGTCAGAACAGCATTTCACCTACATTGATACTTTATTTAAACTGAATCATGGGTGTAGTTTTTAAAAAATGAAAGCCATATATGAGCATATATGAATATCATAAATAAAAAATGAGTGTTCTTTGCCACAAAATCCAGCTAACACAGATCAAGTCTGTGCCTTTCACAACAGGAAATTACTGGTAGCAGATGGTAAGGGTTCAAGTCATACCAACATGAGAATGAAATTTTCTGTTTGGTTTAACCTGAGTAGAGAGAAATGAAGGGAATAATTTTCTTATTATGTAATTCCATGTCATTTTAAGCCATGCCACTGTACTGCATAAAATTATTATTTGTATCAACTAAACATTCCACAAAATCAGAGGCATCCTGGCATAGTAATTAGGAGCACTGTCCAGAATAACCTTCTTGAGTTCAAATTCCAACCTTCTATGTTCTAGCTGGTGACTCTGAGGCATACCTTCTCTGCGAAAGGCTTCTATCCATGACAGGGAAGAACAGTAATGGTTACTGTACCTCACAGATTGGTGGGAGGGTTAAATCAGTGTATACACACAATGGTCTCAGAACAGTAATCAGCACATCTTAAGAGTCAAAATGTTAGTTTTTATTCTTATTAACCCACACTCTGGGAATACCATATTAGGAAAATGATGGAGGCCTATATTAGACAATGGGAGGCATATAGCAATAGATCAACACACTTTTGGAAAGAACATATAGCTAGAGGATACAAATAACAATTATTTTACTGTTAAATTTCAATGAATAACTTACTCCATATGCATCTATGGCCATTTATTGTTCATTTTATGTAAGTTTCCCTCCATGCCTCATTTCCCTAGCCAACAACAAAACCGAATGGTATGTTTTTTGCCTTTTAGATGGAGTAAACAACATAGTTGATACAAAAATGTCACACCGCAGGGAAAAGCTTCCAAAATCTTAACTGTAGTTCAGCTATGTCAGTTAATAAGGCTACCTAATGTATTAGCTTTTTAAATTATAAATCAATGCCTCATCTGTTTAGAGTAAACAACAGAGTCAATGTAGAATTTAATCCTCAGAGTAGCTACACATATTATATTTTAACTCATATTTTGAAATATAGTAAGGGAGGACTTATCAATAGATCATCAAATAAAAGGCTAACATCAAAAAGCAGTAGTTCAAGGGGGCTCGAGAGATGGATTAGTTGGTCCTGAACAAGAAAGACATATATTAACATATCCTAAGCTGTTGCCTTTCATGTATCTCATTCCCTTTGTCCCTGGAACTATATTTAGTACAGAGCGAACAACAGTGCTGCCAGGGCGGTCAAGTAGAAAGACAGGGTATTAATTTAGTAGGACTTGGTCAAGTTTAGGGCAGGAGATAGTGGGCAAGTACATACTTGGCTTATTAAAGTACAAGATAAAGTCATATTGGGAATTTATAGCACTCTCAACCTCATTTTAATATGGCTGTCTTGATGTTGGTTTCATTCAGAATGATCTGGATTTCAATAATATTTATCAGTCAGTTTGTTTTCCTCTTCTCACCATGCTTCTTGGAAACATCTTTATCAACTCCCCTTTCTCTCTGCTCAACTTTGTCCTTTTCTTCCTCCGGCACCTTGACCTAAACCCTTCTCTCTGGCCCTGCCTTTGTGTTGTCACTGCCCTGCGCAGCTCCTTTTCCTCCACAGCACTCTCCCTTGCTAGGCTGCTTCACAGACAGGTAGCTCTCATCCTTGCTTACTCCGGGCTTTCAGGCAAGTTCCACGAATTTTCCATTAAACTGCGCATCAAACATGAACTATTCTTTCTTTATAAATCTGGTCTCTTCTTTCCTACCTTTCTTCTTCCTTTCCTACTTTCAAGGTATTTAAAAAAATTCCTTTATTCCTACTTTGTCTAAATGTGACCAAGTGCTGCAGACCCACAAGCAAATTACATCTGCTCCCCTTAATTTATGTATAATGCCACATCTTTTCATTTTCCCTTGGACCTATTTCTTTGAGAAAACTTAGCTTGTACCCCTGAGGACACTACAAAGCAGAATAAGCTCAGATGCAATGCAGTGTACTCCTCCCTGCTCACTCCTGTGCTTGACAATGGTCTGGCCACATAAGCAAAAAAGAGTATCCTGGACCAGAGGTCTGCCCCCCCCCTTAACTATTAGCACTGGCATTATCTTTTTGTTTTTTTTGGTTTTTGTTGTTGTTGTTGTTTTGAGACAGGGTCTCGCTTTGTAGTTCAGGCTAGCCCTGAGCTCTACCTCAAACTCACATCGCAGCAATCCTCCTGCCTCTGCCTCCTGAGTGCTGAGATTACAGGCATGAGCCACCACGCCCAGCACTGTGGTATGTGGTACTGGTTGCTGCTGGGGTGAGTCTCCACATCCAGTATGGTATGTCGTTACCAGGGAATCGAACCCGGGTCCTTGCGCTTGCAAGACAGGTGCCGGAACCACTGAACTAAATCCCCGGCCCAGCAGTGGCATTGTCTTTTAGTAAGTTGTACATTCTACCTGCAAATGGCCTGTGTTCTGGGATAAATTAACTTTTTCAGTCTGTCCAGTTACTTTCCTGTGATCTGAATGGATAATTTATGAAAGTGAAAATGTCCTAGAAATCTCACCATGCTACCAAAATAAGGAGACAAATCTTTACATACATTCAGCAGGAGTTTGTAGTATGTCATGTAATTGTTCCAGGTGCTGGGGACATGGGTGAACAATTCACAGGGCCTCGTGGCCATGGAGTTGTGACTCTCTACTTAAAGGCCAAGGAACCTAGGTTAGAACCACCCTCCTGAGAAGGGAACCGTTCCCTGGTGGATGCATTCCTACGTTAACAAAAGCTCCACATCCCTGAACTAGCATATACTCTTAAGAGTGGGCCGGAGGTTTATACATATGTGCGTGCGCATGCATTCTCTCTCTCTCTCTCTCTCTCACACACACACACACACACACACACACACGCCCCACCCTAACCCAACCCAAAAGATAATGGGAATCATCTGTTCTGCTCTCATGTGCAAAACCTATAATTTACGGAAAGATGGGAAAAAGAAAGTCCCTTAGGAGGCCTGGCCAAGTTCTGTGGTGAAAATTCAACTGCACTCACAGCTCAGACTGGAAGAGGTGGGGGTGGAAAGGAATAAGAAGCCACAGGGAAAATAACACGTCTCAAGGCAGGCAGTTCTCTCTTTTCACCCTCATTCCAAAGCCATTCTTGGGCCAAGCAAGCTGCCTTCGTCCTCTCCTCCTAATAACCCACACCCCTTGCTCATTCATAGGCTAGTGCTTTTTCTTCTTTATTTTCACTCATATTTTTTTCAAGGATCACAAACTGGCTGTAGTACTTTTTAATTCTCATCACAAGGTGCTGCTGGGAGTATAAATTATAGGGCATCCTAGGAAGTCAGTAATTATGATCAAGTGAGAATGCGTTTTAATAAAATAAAACAGACCTCTTAAGAATTTCCAAAATTTGGATAGGAAATCATTTCCTTAAATAAATGACTGCTTGCATGTATATTTTTGCATATTTACATATAAACTTATTACTAAAGAATATGAGTCCAGACAACACAAAAAGCCATCATTTAAAGGCACAATATTTAAAGGCTAGTGATATCACTTCACCAAACTTAGATTTTGAATTTGAGCTGTGTAATATGGTGATTACACACTGTCTTCTTTTGCTTCTTCTACTGGACCATAGTCATTTAGCTTTATAATATTGTTTTTAAGGATATGATTCGCAAAGCACAACAACTACAGTGTTAACTTTCATTGTATTTCTTTAAATGCTAGCACGAGAGATACCTGAAAAAGCATTTTTATTACACTTTTCTGCCATACATAAATATTAATTTTGTTAGATTATCAGTCAGTTGAGACACATTATTATCCAAGTCAGAGAAACTGAGGTGATCTAAGCTAGAAAAGACTGCTGGTGGTGGTAGAACTAGGATGTGAAATAAATATGAAGCTGTTCACATATGGAATCCCCTTTGTAATATTTCAGATCGCTAAGATGTTCCTGTTACTCAGGGATAGCTACAGTGGCTGGTCAGAGAGAGCATGGTAAACCTCATTACATTAGCCAAGGGAAACTTGTTAATATTACAGGGAGGGGTTTTCTATAGCAGCACTCTGAGAAAATTCTTTATATGCTAAGCAATCTCTGAGGCACTTTACATATCTGTACTCCACTTAAACTCACAACCTTGTGAGATAGGTTTGTTAATTATCTTTATCTTACAGAGAAGGAAACGGTGGCAAAACAAACTTAAGGAACTTGCTAGGAGAAACACAGTAGGTAAGGTGTAAAGAAACATTTCAAGCCCTGGCTGTCTGATCCCGACACTTATGCTAAGCTGCCTTGTGGGGCCATGTTGAAGTAACCCCCACACTAGAGTTATTTACAGATTCATTTAAAAGCCAATTGTTTACCTAAACTCAAGACCATGTAGTTTTTTTTTTTTTAAGACCATGCAGTCTTAAAGAAAAAAAGATAAATGTTAGTAAGGTCTGCAGTTCAGAAAGCCTTGTTTATACAATAACACGGCTTCAGTCCATTTTAGCCCTGCCCCCTTCCTGTGACTGACTCATTCATCTCTTCTGCTCTCGGCACTGTTTTCAGCAGGGAGATCCAGGACAGATAAGAGTGAATCTTTTCCCTTCTAGATTATTTTTAAGGGCAATTGTGAAGAGACCTTGGAACTCACTCAGGTGATGTCTTATTTTGGGAAGACACAGCAAAGTCTTGGTGAAAACTAACTAGCTCTCAGGCTGGGAAATGAGGACCTGGCTGGGTGTGGCTCCTTTAGATTCTGGTATGAGAGGTAGCCTTCCATTCTCCAGGCATCGCTCTTGCTCTTGTCCGGTAAGAGGACGCGTTCATATCCACCCACCTAGAATGTGTGTTCTGTTTCACACCTGCTGGAACACACTGTATCACAGTGCACAGTGCCAAGCATGCAACAAATATTTGAAGGCTATAAAACAGAGTCTGTACATCAAAGAAAGCCAGTACTTTCCTGAGGTACTCACAACTGTTTTTTTTAAAGGATGGTATTTTTTTTTTATGTAGTAAATATATGTAACACAAAACTTACAATGTTAATCACTTTTAGGTGGACATCAATCATCTCTGGTTGGTTATGCTGCTCTGATTTACTTTTCTAAACACTACAGCTTCTCCACTGTGAACCATTTCCTGGGTAACACAACTACATTTCTGACGATATGCTGGTTTTCTTCACTGGCAAGGCTGGCCACGCTAGTTTCTCAGAAGGACTTTAGCTTTTCTCCTAGATAGAGATGACTTCAACCTTGTGGCCTCCTCGCCTCTCTACCCGCCATGATTCGGAAGCTGCCTCTGAGGTCTGAAGTTTCTTTGCCTACCTCATCTTAAGCAGCTGAATCAACTTCTCTTTCCACCCCTTCATTATCCCATTCCATCCAGCCCACTGCCATCAGTGGGGTGGAGACTCATCATCTCAAGTGTGCTGAAGAAAACCCAGAAGCAAGAAACTAGAATAACTTGCTCCTGCTAACAAAACAAACCAGAAAACACAGTAGGGGCCAAGACCTCACAGTCGCTGAGTTCCAAATCCTTCCTTATCCCAAGGAGACAGACTGCCTGCCTCTCTATTCTAAGTTCAGGCAATGTGGTTTAAGCAAACTCACAGAAGGAATTCAAATCCCAACATCCACTTTCAGCCCCGCCCTTCCCTCCACGTGCCTCTTCGTCTCCATCTTGCCCAGGGTGTGTAAAGCCCATTGCATGTCTCACTTTGCAGCACTTGAATGTCCTCCTGAACTGACTCCAGTCAGTGGGGGTGTGGGTGTGTGCGGGGTGTTGTCTCTATGTTAAATTAAACTCAGATTTGCTTAATATCATGGCCAACTTCTGCCACAACTATTTTGGCCCTTTCTACCACCCCAAAGCCTTTTATGGCCAAATGTACCACTGTGCTGCTGTTTAAGTGTGTGTGCCAGCAGTCTCTGGGCCAGAGCCAAGCGACACCCTCCCTTCTTTGGGTTTTGGGGTAGCAGGGGAGGGTTGCTAATTCCTTTTGTGACCACTGAATAAGAGCTGAGTGGTCAGCAATTTGGCAAATTATATACACACCTAAAATGTCAGCTGCATCAGAAACACTGCCGTCCCTTCAGAAGGAAACCTTTACACTAATGGCAATCCTAGAAGAGTCGGGTTTTCTAACCACATTTGGGGGAGAGATGCTAGCAGAACTTAAAACATGCAGGCTCCTGAGCAGCAAAGAATCATCTCTGATACGCGTATGGACCAGTGGCTTTGACTAATGGAAGGGATGCAGATTAAAATTAGTCACAGCAGGAATGTATGGAGGGAACATCAACATAATTTAGCCACAGTTAAAAATATAGAATGTGCTAACCCCAAAGCTTAAAAAAATAAAATAAAAAGCAAATTTGTAGCATCATAAATCCATATGTAAATAGCTGATTTCCTCCTATGGGAAACAGATTCTATGCATTACCCAGTTTCTTTGTTGCAGAATGTTTTTGATGACTATAGGTCACTGACATGGACAGAATGAAAGTATTTTTACCATTAAGACACTGGTTAAAACTGTCCTGGAAGTAATTTTAGAAATCCAGCCTATTTGTGGGAACCTGGGCATACCCAATAAGATCACAGTGTCTGCACGCATTGTCTGGGTGCTGGATTGTCTGCTGTGTGTGCTGCTGGCACTCTGGGCTAGTCATGGGCACATCTGCCCACTTCTCTTCCAATGCTTCCTTCTTCCACTCAGGGACAGGCTGTGGAGCTTCAGCTTCATGGGGTGCTGTGCTCTGCAGGCAGGGGACTCTCTGTAGCAGTTTATCCCCAGAAAGAGAGAATGTTTAGGCTGAAAGAATCCAATGTAGTGGTATAGAATGAGTGTCTGTTTCCTCACTAACGGGAACCCTTCAGTTACGGGGCAACCATGTAGTTGGCAGTATTTGTTCTTCCGTATGTTTTGGTAAGTCTGCAACATTTCATACAAAAGTGAAGAAAAAACCGAAACGAGGACATGTGACAGAGCAGGACAGCTTGGGTCTGAATGCCAGCGTCCGCATTTCAGCCCAGTGCTGGGGGCAAGTTCATCTCACTGGTCAAATATGGGTAAGGACAACAGTACTGTGTTGGAAGGTTACTGTAAGGATTAAATGAGATAATCCACGTAGGATCTAGAATAGGGTCTGGCCTAAGGTCAGCACTCAGTAACAAAAGCAAATAACATTTCTTGGGTATACAATAAAGAGGAGCTATTATTAATTTAATTTTAGTACAACGTTCTCAATTTACAAAGATCTTTAAGCACCAGAGATACTATGTGACTTGGTGAAGGACAAACTATTGCCGTCCTGGGTCATGCTTTGTGACCTACCCCTCCCCTTCTTCTCTTGGCTAAGTGCAATGCAAGGAGAAGGAAGGGCACAGGACCCTTGCCTTCGGTGAAGCTGCACCTGACAGCTCTGCGTGGGTGCGAGGGCTGAGAATCTTGGCTGTTCTGGCTCCTTGCTCCTGTCTGCCTGCGATCAGTCCTTGTCGCCAGCAGGCAGGAGGCAGAGGGGAGAGAGAGACAGAGAGAGAGAGAGGTGAAACTCAATCAGCAGCTTTATTACACAAGTAGGCAGTTACCTCGCCTACTTTCTCTACACACCCTTGACCTCTGTTTCAGCCAGGAATTTTTTTCAGTCTCCTTCCTCTGGTTTTCGTTACCCTGCCGTGCGAAGCCTTCCATGAGGGTGCCATTCCCTTAGTGTGCCCCTCGCTCGGGAGCCCTCACATACAGCCGGCCTGTAAAATGCTCTCTGCTGTTAGCTTCAATACACTCCTAGTCAACAGTAACCTCATCAATGTTGCTTGTTTCCTTAAAAAATCTACTAGATGCCATATTATCTTCTGGTGGCCAACTTTTATGTACTGTGTCCTTAAATAATGTACCATACATTTTTACTGCCACTGGATTGTAAGGTATTAAGATGACAGTGTCTTCAAAGAGTAAGTAA
Source organism: Petromus typicus (assembly GCA_004026965.1). Lineage (NCBI taxonomy): Eukaryota > Metazoa > Chordata > Mammalia > Rodentia > Petromuridae > Petromus > Petromus typicus. The sequence continues at coordinate 11,756 of PVIR01001264.1, read as the reverse complement.
AAGCAGTACACTCAGGCTGCCACATGAAGATGTATTATGATGGTGGTGCTGCAAGATTGGATCGCCCAGTGATGTCCTAGCCATTTTAGTTCACTAAGCATTCTCTGTAATGTATGCTCAATGACAAAACAGTCTAAAGGTACACTTCTCTACACACCTACTGGTAAGCAACACAGGACAATAAAGTTTACACAATGTAAAGTATACTTGATAATGACTGCACCACATTATCTGTGTATTTACTATTTGTTTTATCATTAGAGTATATCTCTTTTACTTATTTAAAAAAAAGTACAAGTGTAATTCCAGCACTAGGAGGCTGAGGCAGGAGGACTGCCGCAAGTTCAAGGTGATCCTGAACTACATAAAAAGACTTAGACAGGGATTTAGCTCAGTGGTTCTGGCATCTGCCTGGCAAGCACAAGGTCCTGAGTTCTGTCCCCAGTAACCACATACCACAATGCTGGGCGTTGTGGCTCACGCCTGTAATCGCAGCACTCGAGAGGCCGCGGCAGGAGGATTGCTGTGAGTGTGAAGCTAGCCTGGGCTAACATAGTGAGCTTAGGGCAAACCTAAGCTCTAAACCCTGTCACAAACTGCCCCCCACAAAAAAAACAACCTAAAAAAAAAAACCAATGAAACATCAATGAATAAATAAGCTTACTGTAAAACAATATGACATGTTATGTTGATGACCATCTCATACATCCATATGTACTGAATCTTTTGTGTGCATCAAAAAGCTATGGCATCTGAATAACCTGTACTTTCTAGGTTTGCATATGTATAATCCATGAGGTTCTCAAAAAAGTGCAATTGCCACACCTTGCATTTCTTAGATAATATTTCCATAGTTAAGTGATATAAGGATTATATATTTAACTTGTTTTTTCAAACTATCCTTCATGCCAAATTTGTGAAAAATGCTTAAAAATGCTGCTCAAAGGGCTGGAGATTTAGCTCAATGATTCCAGCGCCTGCCTAGCAAGTGCAAGGTCCTGAGTTCAGTCCCCCGAAACCACATATAACAATGCCAGACTCCCTGCCCATCCACAATCAGTACCACACACCACAATGCCAGATGTGGTGGCTCAGGCCTACAATCCCAGCATACTGGAGGCAGAGGCAGGAAGATGGATTGTAAGAAACAGAAACTCAAGGCTGTGAGTTTGAGGCTGAGCTCAGGACTAGCCTGAACTACAAAGTGAGATCGTGTCTCAAAAAACAAACAATGAAAAACAGTGGAAACTGCTGACCTTTGCCCTGTCTCTGGAACTGAGAGAGCTGGCCACATCCAGAGACCTGGCTCACTCCACGGTCCCCTGCCACAGTGCACCTGGCTGAGAAGCCCTAGAAAGTAGATACCTGTGAATGGCTTTTTACCTTTTAATCAATTATCAACAATCATGAAATCATAGAACAGGAAAGTGCTATAAAAATTGAGGAAACTTGGGACCTGAGATATATAGTACCAAAGATAGTTTCTATTCAAAATATATGCCTGTGTACAATTTTTTTGAACCAGATAATCCTACAAATCCAGAGAGAGGATAGAAGAGAGGTCTTATGGGGCTGTATCATATGAATTTGTCACACAATAATGCCATATAGCTTTAATAGCGTTCAAAATAATCCTTACAGAGGTTAAGTTAGAAAAATCCATTAAAAAAAAAAAAGAGAAAGAAACCAAGCTTTTACAAAATGCTGAGAAATGATAGGGATGAGATATTTTCAGAGGTAAGCTGTGTTTCCACTTCTAATTAAGACTTAATGGAACACATGGATTCAGGGAGATGCAGGGAATTTAAACACAATTCGATGTGAGTTAATGCTAAGAGTAAAGGCCCTTCAGTCCAGCTTTCTTCCACCTCAGTGTTAAAGGAAGCTGGAAAGCCAATTACATTCTCAGCAGGGCCTCTCCCCTACTGCAAGGGAAGAATGTACTGCACATTCTGTGTGTGCTTTACAAGCTAGTAAAACTGTAATTGCAGGTGGGAAGAAACAGGGCTTCTTTTTATTTCTGCCAAAGTTTCAGTCTGGTCAGCCTCTCCTTCTAGAGATGCAGGAGCAGTATGGACTCCGTGGTTTTCCTTAGGCACAAAGTGTGCACTTTACAATTCCCCAAAACTTACAGTTTTGTGAAAATTCAGAAGATAGCTATGGACAATTCGCCAAGAGGGCATGCATTCTTGAGAGAAACAGGTGTGGAAGGCAGTCATCTTTTTTAGAAGGCAAAACTCACCTTTGGACACAAGCTCTGAAGATCCCTTGGCAAATGCAGAGAAAGGTGTCGAGCTGAGTACAGTATCCACCCCACTCTGGTGAGGTGGCGAGTGCATTGCCTAGGGGTCAGTGCTATCCAGGGGCAAGTCCAGGACCAGGCAGGAAGCACGAGGGAGCTTGCCTACAGTTGTATGCCTTCCCTACCAACATGCTGCTCCATGTTGGGCCTGTGAAGTAGGAGTTAGAGAGGTTCTTACAGCCTAGACTGCCCTGCAGAAGCAGATGGGCAGAACTGGGGCTCAGCAGGCATTACTTCTGTGGTGACAACTGCAATCTAGTATGCATAGATGTAGTATCTTGGTGATGCCAAAGGAAGCTCCCCATCTCCAGTAACACTAATACCAATATATGTGGCACCAGGAAAGCCTGACCTCCAGGCCCTTGTGAATCAGGCTGAGTTCTAGTTCTACCTGTGCTTACATTTGGGCAGGTACAACTATTCCCACTCCAGAGATGAAGTGTTTGAGGCCCACTGAGAACAACTCACTCATGGAGTGAGCTTACATTTTCACATGGGCAGGTGGGCTCCGGAACTCTCCTGGGAAAGCACCGCAGTGGCCAGGCCGCTGGTGCTGCCCAGTGTCAGGTATCATCACCTCTCTGGAGACCTTTGCTCCAGGCAGAAACTTCATCCTGTGTTGGCCTCACACTGGTGAGCTGCCCTACTACAGCCTCCTGACAGCCATCTTAACTTTGATTTCTATTTAATTTTCCACCTCACAAAGCAACTCCAAGCAGAGGGAGGCTGCTGATGCCTTTCAAATATGATTTACTCACCAACAGGTTGAGGAGCTGTGGAACTTCCTTGCTGCCACCTGACCTCTGTCCCGAGCCTTCTTAATGTTTGCATTGCTGCCCTGACCTTGCAGAGTGACCTGCAATAGTTCGCCTGCTTCCTTGTGTGTGTCCACTTTCAGGGCCTAGCTGTCAGCCCGCACAAGTCTGTCAATTAGTACCTCAAGGGTCTGGGATGGGGCCTGAGGCCTATTGAGGAGCACAAGCTAACACTAACCTCTAAATTCCTTCTCGTAATTGAGCATTCATTAGCTTGACGGAACAAAAGCAGGCATTCTCTATTATAAAGCAGAGGTCAGAACTGGTGGCTGTGTTTTGTTTGGCCTGCAGAGTGTTTAAATATTGAGAAATTTCACATAAAAATACGGATTTCCGGCTTCTCTTAGAAAAACGGGCAGAGCTGGTGACTCCAGGGCTGCTGACTGAGAGCGGCCTTGCTCGGGGAGATGCTCTGATTCCTCATCACCATCTGAGACCTCAGGTCTGCTCTGGGCACCGATGCCACTCCTGTGGCCTCTGCAGGAATCCAGGGGCGTGGGTCTGTAAGGGCCATACTTCTCGCCTTTACAATGTAGGAGTGATTGGCTGGGCTGCTTCTCCACAGGAGAATGTACTGAGAGGGTGGTTTTCTACCCTGTCCCTGCCATGGTAAGTGGCTGATACATACAGGCATTTGGCACTTTCTTGATATATCCATCTATATATGAATGGCTAGCTCAAAGGAAGACAGAACATCTCTGAGTGACAAGAGACCTGCAGGCCAGCCACAGAAGCTCAGCTTATGAATGCCCCAGCAGCTTTTTGAGCGAGTAGCTGCTGCTCCCTAGGAATTGTACTTGCTGTGCAACAAAGATTTTCCTTGATGTCACAAGTGATTCCTAAACCTGTTCAAAATTCCACAATCAAATGTGCTGATGGCTCACTAGAACTTAACCAGGAATTAAAAACCAAAGGCTTATGAGGTGAAGGGGGAAAAATAATGAGATTATAACAAAAAAAGAAAGGAAACAAAGTTTATGCATATAGATGGTGGGGGTGGTAGGGTGGGTAGGGCTATGGGAAAAAATGAGAATTAAGTTGTGTCTTATACTGGAACAAATTCTCATTGTTGAGTGCAATCATGATGTGTATATGTAATGCACCAATAAAGATTAAGGAAAAAAAACCCCAAAAAACCAACAGCTGCCTCCGTCGACCTTCTAACTGGTCTTCAGGAAGAGGAGCGTATGGCCTGAGTTGCAAGCTGCCTTGTGGGGTTACCATACTGCCTGCTTTCTCCTGGGTGGGTAGCACTGAGGGAACGAACTCTGCGAAGTGCTGGAAACGTCTCCAGCCCTCAATACCTGAGTAGGGCCTTCTTGTCATTCTTCTGGTTCCCTGAAGACCAACTACTAATCTGGGGTGCTGGCAGGGGCCCCCGAGGGGTGCAATCTCAGTGGGCGGGGTTCAGCAGAGTCATGGCAGCCTGAAGGAGAGGTTGCTGCCACAGAGTAGAGTGTAACAGTTTGGCCATAATCCCTAAGCATCACTCGTCCTTTCCTGCCTAATACATATTTGCTGAAAGAAAGAATTAGTTAACTTGGAGAAAACCACAGTCAGAAGTTAGATAACATACAGTTTGGCTTATGTTTCATGTATGTACTCATTGCATGAAAATTTTGAGATAATTTATTTAAATATTCCTGAAACATGCAGACAGAAAATCCTCTAGAAGTGGCAAAGTCAGGGCTGGGGATTTAGCTCAGTGGTTCCAGCACCGGTCTTGCAAGCGCAAGGGCCTAGTTCAATCCCTGGTAACCACATGCAACAATGTTGGGCATGGTGACTCATGCCCACCAGCAATCAGCCATATATCTGTAACCCCAGCACTTGGGAGGCAGAGGCAGGAGGATTGCTGAGCTTGAGGCTGAGTTCAGGACCAGCCTGAACTACAAAGTGGGGCCCTATCCCCACCTCCCCCCTCCAAAAAAAAAAAAGGAAAAAAAGAAAAAGGCAAAGTCAGTAATGAAAAATGTCTCCTGCTCATCTCCATGACAGAACACCATGGATTAGGTCACTAAGGGGCTGAGGCTGTCAAACCCATTCCTGTCTGCCTGGCCTACATCTATGGGCCCACATTTTAATTTATAATCCCAGCCTATGGGAATTCTTTGCTTACAAGCAAATTATTGGATGGCCTGGTTATTACTGCTGCAAAACAAACTATCCCAAATCTCATGGTGTATGACAATCACTTTAGTGTATTATGCTCAAGGATTCTGCAGGTTGGTTCAGGCAGGATGTGGTAGAGCTGGCTTGTCTCTGCTCCATCTGCAGCCTTGACCAGAAAGATTTGCAGGCTAGAATTTAGTCATTTAGGGCTTCTTTCATTTGAATATGTGGAGGTAGTTGGTGACCGGCAGCTTGACCTGAGTTGAGCTGTCAGCTGCAGTAATGACATGTGGTCCGTCTGGGCAGCTCTCTGAATAGGTCAGTTTGGACTTCCTTATTACATGGTGGCTGGATTCCAGGAGTGTCACGTGAGTACCAGGCTGAAGCTTCATCTCCTTTTATGACTTGGACGTCATATATAATACTTTCATGGTCAAGGGCCCACTCAAATTCTAGGAAGGGAACAAAGACTCCACCCCCAATGGGAGAAGTGTCAGAGTCATAGCGAAAGAGAGGCGATGTGAGATGGGAGATACTGTTGTGTCTGTCTTTGCAAAATTCAGTCTGCCGTACCAGATGAGATGTGTTTCCCAGTTATTCTTTCAACTCCACTGACTTAAGGGAAAAAACAAAAAAGAAGCAGGGGATCTGCATTCCTCATTTTTTTGAGCTCAGGGAGAGAAGGAACTGACTCATTCACCTCTGTCCCCTCTGTTCCTTGCACAGTGCCTGACACAGGAGGCCTTCAACCTATATTTGTTGATCTGCACTGGAACAGGAAGGAAGGAGCAGGACGCCTGGGCCTCCTCTCCTGCTGCCTGTGATGGCAGATGTGTGTACATCTTTTTCATCAACCAAGACGGTGAAAAGTGAGGAAAGAGTGCCGGAACGCTTTGTTGGGGCCCAGGGCCATTCCCTGACTGGACCACACGTGACGAGGGAGCTTTGCTTTCTGATGCCTCCCCAGCTGCAGACAGGAAATAATTTCAAGAGTTATGACTGACTTCATATTTCTCTTTTTTAGTGTTTTTCAAAAATATTTTATTTGGTCCCTACATACGTTTGTGCCATAAACATGTGAAGTATGAGATCAGTTTTTTTTTTGTAAATATATATACAGCAAACAGAGGGCTGGGTGTTTAGCCTGGGCCAGTCACTTAATAGAATCTGTGTAGCTTAGGCAAGCCAGCTCATTTTTCTCTCAGTAATTTTGCCTATAAAATTGGTATTTTAAAAAGGCAGTTTACCTTATAAAACTGCTTCAAGAACAATGCTTTTTAATAGGAAGATATGAAATGCTATTACTATAGATTGTGATGACTTAAAAATATATACATATATTCTTTTTTCTTTTTTTTTTTTTCAGACAGGGTCTCATTCTTGTAGTTCACGCTGGCCCTGAGCTCACTATGTAGCCCAGGCTAGCCTCGAACTCACAGCAGTCCTCCTGCCTCTGCATCCCGAATGCTGGGATTACAGGTGTGAGCCACCACACCCAGCATTATACATATATTCTGTACAGTGTCTCCTTTTGAAATGTGGAAACTAATTCTCCTCACTTTTTTTTAAACTGAATTCTTTATTGGTACACTTTAAATACACATCACGATCATACTTAGCATTGGAAATTTGTACCAGTATATGACATGAGTTAATTCTCATTTCTCCTCACTTTAAATGTAAGCTAGATTTAGTGATTAATTTCTGCTGTGTAAATACTATGTGCTAAACAATTCTGCTACTGGAGCATGCTTTAGTGATTCATTTCTAATGAAAAGAATGTGGCAGAAATGAGGTGACCATGACTTCCAAGGCAACGTCATAGAAAGGATGGCCTTGCCTGGCTTTCCTTCAGTCAGATCATTCAGAAGCCAGCTATCATCTCATAAGGAAAAATTCAGAGTGTGTAGAGAGGCTCATGGAGTCAAATCAGAGGCCTCCCATGAACAACCCACTTGACTGCAGCTGTGGGACTGACCCACCCTAGGGACAGACTTCTCAGCTGCAGCTAGTAACTGCCGCTCCACCGTCTGGACCAGTCTCAGAAGAGACTCCACATCCAAACTGTCTGACTAAACCACAAAAGCAAGAGACACAATTACTGTTCACTCGTGTTATAAATTACTAAGTTGTGGGGTAATCTGTTACACAGCAATAATAAGTAATATACTAAAAAAAAAAAAAAAATGCCTTACCAACCAAGTGATAATTTCTCTGATCATGTAATGAGTCACATTTGACCCAAACCCTTTGTCGTCTGCTCCTGGTGTATAGTAACACTTATGCATGAGATGACAGGAACCAGTCTAATTCCATTACCGGCAAAATCAATACTAACCTTACTCTGATCTTTAGGTAAATGTTCTTTAAAAACAAGTCTTTACCTAGGCTTACGCTATTATGGGTATTATAACTACATATTATGACTGCTTTTTAAAATTAAAAGCAAAATAACAATAATGTCCAGATGACTGGAAGCCAAAGTAGAAGTAGGAGCCAGAAAACTGGGATCCGTGGAAAGTGACTGCAGCACTAGCTACACGGTTCAGTCCTAGCTGCATCCTAATCCGTTCTGTGCTGTTCACACCTGAGGGGCTCCTGGAGCCTCGGCTGACCGCCTCACTACCCGGATAAGGGGGATGTCTATCCAGTACTCTCACACGTGGTCATCTTCCTGATTTGGTTTTCCCAAAAAGGCACCAACTTTGTGGTTAGCTGTGTACATTTTCTGCCACTGTCCCTGCCCAACTCTCTAGTGTATCTGTAGACCAGGCTGTAATTGTGTATGGTGCCTGGCTGTACACTAGGGCCAAGACCAACTAATGTGCATAAATGATAATCTGTACCATCACCTTGTTAACAGCCTGCTTTAACCTCCCCTGCTAACCACCATCGACACCGAAATGCAAGTAGCCAGCGCTGTACTTATGAGAGGGTGGTAAAGAAGCCCAGCACTGAAAACCCCTAGTCTGGCTCTGGTCCCTAGCACTTGTCACTCTGCTCTTTCCACTCCCTACAAGATTTGCGATGGCCTGGGAATCTGAGCGCGAGGAACATGCTGTTCAGAACATTCTCAAGAGACACCTGCTTTCCTGAGAAGTAGTGACTTTCCATTTGCTTGGCTGCCGACCAGATGAGCCTTCAAAGAATAACACTGGATCCTTCCCCTCCACCTAGGAAATTTTCGAGGGAAACGCACATTCATTTTGTAAAAACTCACTTATTTAAAAGGCATGCTTTGTTCCCAAAATAATGTATGATCCTCTTTCCTAGCTCATTAATTGGTCAGAACAACCCCAGCTAAGCAGCTAGGAGAGATTTAGTGATGTTTGATTGGAGGCTCATTCTTGTCCTGCCCTAGACTCCACTCACGGGCTTCTAAAGGCAGTGTGGCTGCAGCAAGCACAGGCCCTGGCCACAGAACAACACAGGCGAGCTGTCACGCTTTGTTTTTCTGCTTGTTAAGTCTGAATGCTCCTAATTAGTTATACTGCCTGCTAATGCCTGGGTTGACAATGGTGTAGGGATCAGGGCTGCTGAGAGGCTATGAATACAAGTTCCTCAGGCTCCTGAGGTTTGGGGACCAGTGAGGCGGTTGTGGGTACTGAGGTGCTGTTTCTGTGGGTTGTAGATTCAAAGATGTCAACCCCTATGTCACTAAAGGTCATCACCTGTTGCTTTCTCAGTGAAAAGGCGGCTGTGCTTGGATGCCCACGTAGGCCTGGCCTTTGTCTGCTCACTCTATGAAGAGAACCCACAGAAAATAACATTCTCTCACTGTGTGCCTGCTTGGTGGGGCAGGGCAATGCAAAATAGTTTACATAAAATCTTTGAAGAATTCAGCAGTGTTTTCAAAAAGTGGCCTCAAAATGCCTTGAACATTGCCTTTTAGTGACCCTATTCACTAGCTAGAACACACTGCAAAGCCTCTGAAGGAGGCTGCTGTTCGCAGTATTTCTGTAGGGGCCAGTTCTGACAACTGTTTAGTTACACAGATGACAATTTCTGGGCTCTATGGGCATGGAGACTAGCAAAAAATGGAACTGAAGTAGGCTGCTTCAGGAATATCTCATGAGTATTAAAAAATTTGCAATATTATATCATGTACCATTATTCTGATGTGTAAAAAAGCAGAGGTTTTTTGTTTATTACTTTATAGACGGAGATTTTTATTGTTTGGAGGATAATACTTAGTGTTCCTTTTCGGGAAAGAGAGTGAGTGTAGAGGGCATGTGTACATATCTACAGATCCATCTGTCACCCATTCAGTGACCAAGCGAACACTTACATGCTCTGTGAGTGATGATTATGAGTTGCTTAGTGCAAGTGTCTGTTGCTTTACTGTAAGACAAGCAGTTGGAACCATTCTAGGTGACTCCAGAAAGGTGGCATTTTTCTTTTCTTTTCATGCACTGCTAGTGCTATGGTTCCTCCTCTTTGGTCTCCCTTGAACTTTACAAGTCTTTACCCTGAATTGCAGATTTTTCCATCTATTTTCCTTATTCAAGTCAGCTGATATCTTTCTACGGAAATAAGTTGTTTTCAACTTATTAATAAGACAAATTAACTTGAGCCAAAGTAATACTTTATTCTTTAATAATCTATTTTATGTTGTTACTAGAACCTAAACTGCTTTAGTTTAAAGGAAGGGTCTAATTTGGAAATTCTGGGTCCAGGAGAGTTGAATAATAAACGAAAAAACTCCCTACATTGTCAGCCAAGAGGAAGGTGTGAAGGGCGAGGTGGCAGGTGAACAGACAGCAGAAGAAAAGAAGCTGCTCTAACCAAATGCCTCACCCTTGGACTAGCCAGCACCCTTTCTCCTAAATCAAATACAAATACATAGAATCATTCAACGTCTAACTTACAATTCCCCAAAGGTAAGTAACACCAGAAATTCATTGTAATTGCAGTTTAAGTTTGTTACAATAAAACTGGTAGATAAAATTTAGAAGTGTACTCTGACCTTTTCTTTCAGCAAATGGAAGGAACTTTAGAAGAATTTTCCTATCATTTGCAGTCTCAGGAATAACACATTACACCAAGACCCCGATTTGCTCCATAAGAACTAAGAATCCTTGAATAGTAACTTACTGTAACTGGGTATACATGAGAATACTCTTGTATTAAAATCGGGAAATTTCTTATCAGTGTTAAAAGAGTCAAAAGGACATGGATAAGAGGATGGTTTGTCACATACTCAACAGCAAGTTGAAAGCTTAGACACTGAGAGTACAGTCTGAAGTGAGATTTTAAAAATATAGTCAATGTTTAATTTTTAAAAATATTCATTATAGTTAAAGATATGTTGCCATTAATCCCCCTCACAATACTCTCCTTACTCTGACTACACTTGGCCACTTTCTGAAACAGTATTCGAAGCCACCTTTTGTGAGTGTCTTTAGCTGTGCTGTTGTGGCTACCTTGATGCCCTAAGTCTACTGAAAGCATTTACCCTTCATGCCATTTTGTCTGTGGGAGGAGCTGGAAGTTAGAGGGTGCCAGATCTGTGAACAAGGAGGCTTTATGACCCTGACTTCTGTTGGGTGACACATGGCGGCAGAACTTATTGTTTTATTTTATCACATCTTGTGAAGGCACACAGAAGAGGCCTTTCAAAACTACCTCAGAAAGTAGCAAGAATAATGCCATTTGTTTAAAGCAAGTGGAGGTATTTTGAGGGAGATTAATGACAGTGCAACTCTTACTGTGATAATTTTTTAAAAAATTTAAACAGTCATCATGTATTTTGGCCACACTTTGTACTATTCCTACTTTCTTATCTGAGTATATACTTTATTGTGATCTCATCCTGCAGCATTCCCAAGGAGTTGTGATAAAACTGGATAGGATAAAAGTAATAAATTCAATTCTACATCTCAAGGTATCAAGCCAAAGGAAAGTTCTTAAAAAGACATTTGTCCACTAAAAACATACATCAATACATGGCTATTGGTTTATATAAGCTTAGTAATTGCTCACTAAATCCTTTAGAAAGAACTAAGTTGTCTATTTAAAAACTACTGTGTAGTCAAATCTTAAAATTTTTAAGATTGCTTTTGTAAAATAATTTAAGGGTATATCATAGTAGGTTTACATTCTAAGTGCATGGACTCCCTGTGGACAGAAATTCATCCACAATTCCAAACTTAAGAAGTGAGTGACCCAAACAAGCTCCTGTGACTTGGAGAGCCTCTGCTACTAGGTTGGAAGGGTTCTCAGCCTCCCTCTGCATTAGGGCAAAATGCTGCCCGCTGATTACTGTCAAATAATGATGACTATGCGCTGTTCAGCTGTCATGTTTTATACATACCTAACAGTAATACTCAAGAAAATTATAATCACTGGTGAAACTGACTATTGAGGATATAGTACCAGCATAAATTTAGCCAATAAGTGGTCCTTATTTGTCCAGTGGCAGGTGACTGTAGCTCCCAGGACAAGAGTAAAGAATATCCTTTCATAGGGAGTTGCCAACCCATGTTATTTTTCCCTTCCCTTCCAAGTGTACAGTATTAAGGCAGAAT